>VZTU01010645.1:0-12673 GCA_013400835.1 Zapornia atra | reverse complement strand
AAAAAAAAAAAAAAAAAAAAATTTTTAAAAAAAAAAAAAAAAAAAAAAAATTCCAAAAAAAAAAAAAAAGAAAAAAAAAACAAAAACAAAACCACCAAACCCTTATCTACAACTCCTACTTGTAATTTTGATGCAACCGAGTTATTTTTTATATATTTTGTTATTTATTCTTTTAACAACGGGAATTTTTTTAAAGATATTTTATAACTGAGACGTTTTTGATAATTTTTTGGTTTGTTTTTTTGTGGGGACAGGGGCACCAGGGAAGAGAGATGATTTTTTTTCTTTTCTTTTCTTTTGTTTTTGTTCCGTTTTTCTTTTCTTTTTCATTCCTATTGTTTCAGGCACTGATAACAGGAGATGAAAAGTTCTGTATTTATTATTTATTTAATATTTAAGTCGGGGGGGGGGAAATAAAAAAAAAACAACTGTGCTCTTGTATATTTATTTTGTCGTTTGTGTGTCGGTTACGTGATGACTGAGTACTTGTTTATGTGAAGGAATACTGTTAATATTTAAATAATAAAGAGTCACATTGAAAGTTATAGCAGGCTACATGTTATTCTGTGCAAACGAATACTGTGATCTACTTTCCTCAGGAAATGTATTTTGCAGACAGAACTTCTTTATGTACTGGCAGGGTTGTTTCGTAATAAAACCCAGTTCTGTTTGTGACTTTAGTTCCCATGGTCTTTCTTCCAGCTGCTGCCAATGTCCCCAAGTGTGTCTCTGCTGGGCTTTGTCCTGGCTCATGCATTGTGCTGTGGAGGGTTGGTGTGTGTTTCCCACCCCAAACCTGGCTCTCCCTGCCTATGAGATTGTGGGGATTAAGGTTTGGTATCACAGAATCGTAGGGGTTGGAAGGGACCTCTAGAGCTCATGGGGTCCAACCCCTTGCCAAAGCAGGGTCCCTAGGACAGGTCGCACAGGTTGGCATCCAGACGGGGCTGGAATCTCTCCAGAGATGGAGACTCCACACCCCCTGGGCAGCCTGTCCCAGGGCTCCCTCACCCTCACTGGGGAAAAGTTCTTCCCCATGGTGCTGGGGAACTTCCTATGCTCTGACTTGCAGCCACTGCCCCTTGTCCTGTCCCCACAGACACTGAGAAGGGGCTGGCCATTTCCCCCTGCATCCCACCCTTCAGCTATTGCTAACCATTAATCAGGTCCCCCCTGAGCCTTCTTCTCTCCAGGCTGATGCAGTGGTTCACCTCAACTGCCTGGCATGTTGTTTTCCTGAAGGGCACACCGTTGTTTTATGGGGGGGGTTTCTCTAGACTTTGCACCGCAGAGCAGTTCCTTGTGCCAATATTTGATTATGATGATGGAGCTAATAGACGTGCTCGCTTGTCCTTGCCTAACGAATCATCGGCTGTGCCGCGTAACAGAGCGCTTAGCTTTGTGCTCAATTGCAGCTTTGGGAGCCATCACTGGGAGATGTTATCTTCTCTGAACTGGCGTCCTTTATGGCAGGGAAGGGAATTGAATGGGTTTAAGATGGCATGCTGTCAGTTTATAGGTGTGCTTCGGAGAGCTCTTAAGCCTCCAAAGTGCGTAGGGTGCGAGCGGAGCGGCAGGGAGCAGCGGGGCTTTTGCTTTGGAAATGCAAGGGAGAAGAGACTTGTCAGCATATGGTTGTTTCTAAACACAGTTGATAAATCATTGACCAGCAAGAGAGTTATTTGGCCTCACTGGTGCCACTGTTAATTGTTAAAAGCTGCTAATGACCCATCCCTCCGTTCTCCTGCTTCAGTGGTACCTTCCACTTGACAACATGTACCTTGGCTCTTCTGGGGAGCCACCAGCTCCAGTGATGGCTTTTGGGTGTGCTCAGGAAGGGGCTCCTTTCCCAGCCTCATGCATTTTTACTGATTTTTGGTCCCCCTGCCCCAGAGCTCCTCTGGGTGAAGTCTCAAAGCTCTTTCCATCTCACTCTGGTCCCACAACCAAGGTGTCCTGAAAAACAAACAGCTGGGTAGTCAGGATGGGGTTGCCTTGTTTCTCCATCAGGTTACTAGGGAGAGAAGGCAACTTTGATCTTCAGAGCTGCCATCTGGCTTCAAATTCACCCCTGTTGTGCCTTGGGAAGATGATGCTGAGGCAGGGGAGCAATTGGGTGGGCTGGAGAGGACACTGCAGCCAATGGAGCAGCTGATGGCTGGGAACTGCTCCTCTCCCTACCAGCACTGATCACAGCTTCTCTGGATTAAAGGCTCTGGCCCACACTTGTTAACACACTCACTTCTCCTACACTTTTATGAGAAGATATATCCTGAAACGACCTTCCTCTTTGTACAGAAGGGCTCATGGGATTGAGGCTGCAGGAAAACATGTGGATGAGGCATTCTTCAGACAAATAGCTCTCGTTATTCCGGATGCCTTCATGCCCTGCTTTCAGTGGGATGAATAAATCACCGATTGTTGTAACAATGGTAGTATCAGATTTAAAGACATTTTCAACCCTGTCAACAAGTAAGTACAACAACCACTGAAAGCTGCTTTAATTTATACATCTGCAACGCTCTTTTGTTTGAAAATCAGTGACTATCTGCAATGATCTGAAGAAAACCAGCCGTGAAGGGATAGTGCCTGAGCTCCTGGACTGGTATGAAGGGCTGGACCACCCTGGGTGGGACTGGTCCACACTAAGATACAATGTCTGATCCCACAGCATCATGGCTTTGGTTAACTCCAGCATGTCCTTACAGAAGCCAGTATGTGCCAAAGCTTTTCCTTGCCTCTTCCTTACTCCCAGGGAGTCTCAGAGTCAACCCAAAATGAGCACGAGGCAATGGCCAAAATGTTTAGCCTCAAATAAGGACAAATCCAGCCTTAGCACTGAAGAGGAGCTGGTTTTGGCCTGAAGCTCACCAAGTCCAAGCTCAAGGATCAGGTCCTCAGGTTCTGCCACTTGCCAGTGGACTCCTTGTCGGGCTTCAACATTTAATAATCCAGCCCAACCATGCTGAGGCTGTTTAGCAATTAAATAACATAAATCCAGAAGCTAGATTAATAAACAGTCTAGTCTGTCTAGAGCAGTCTACAGGGTGGAGAGATAAAACTGTAAAATATTTATTACCAGCTTGGGGATGAAGTCATTAATTTAATAACTACCCATTGCTTTGCTTCTTACAGTTGTTAGCAGCCTGAAGGTTACAGAAGATGAGGTGGGAAACTTGCTGCCTCCCTGCTGAGAGGAGCCTTTCCCATGAAAGCTGGAGCCCAGCTCCCATCTGTCACCCCATTCCATTTGGAGGTGGTGAATATATTACCCTGCCGCTTATGGAAATAAAACAAAACCAGAATTTCTGCTGGCCACATGGCAACCCTCCACCAGATTTAATGAGGACGCTGCCCTTTGTGCATGGGGCCATTTTCAACAGCTGTAGAGATGAAGGCAGGAAGATCTTTGTCAGTGCTTGCTGGTTGCTTGAGACGTGGCTCCCACGGTGATCCCGGCCCCAGCAGCATCGCAAGGGCAGGCGGCCTTCAGGGACTGATGCTTCGGCTGCCTCTTGTCCTGAGAGGTTGGGAGTGTTGTCAGAGTCTCCCTCATCTGTGATTTCTCAGGGAGTCTTCATGTTTTCAGGAGAAGGAACATGGGTCTTAGTTCGGTCCGTGCTGTGATCTGGTATTGGGGAGCATCCGGGCCTTAGATGTAGAATCACAGAATCACAGAATCCCAGGGGTTGGAAGGGACCTCCAGAGCCCATGGGGTCCAACCCCCTGCTAAAGCAGCTCCCTAGATCATATTGCACAGGGGCTGGAATCTCTCCAGAGATGGAGACTCCACACCCCCTGGGCAGCCTGTCCCAGGGCTCCCTCACCCTCACTGGGGAAAAGTTCTGCCCCATGGTGCTGGGGAACTTCCTATGCTCTGACTTGCAGCCATTGCCCCTTGTCCTGTCCCCACAGACACTGAGAAGGGGCTGGCCATTTCCCCTGCATCCCATCCTTCAGCTATTGATAACCATTAATAAGGTCCCCCCTGAGTCTTCTTCTCTCCAGGCTGAACAGCCTCAGCTCACTCAGCCTTTCCTCACAGGGGAGATGTTCCAGGCCCCTAATCATCTCCATAGCCTCCTCTGGACTCTCTCCAGGAGATCCCTGGCTGTTTTATCCCAGGGAGCCCAGAACTGAACACAACACTCCTCAGTATAAAGAGGATGGGTACTATGGGTGGAGTCTCCTGTGAGTGTGCTCCCCTGCTCACCACTGCCATTCTCAGCGATGCTGCAGCAAAACTCGTGTGGGGACAGTGAGGGACAGTGTCAGATGGACAGCAAAGAGCTGTCACCTAAACAAAGTGCCCAGGGGGTAGGGTTGGAGCAGGAGGCAGTGTGTGATGTGGGACGTGTGCCCACTGCCAGCTCCTGCTGACGGGGGGGCAGAGATGCTGCTAATCCCCCCCGCTGACTGCTCTGACAGCAGAGGTAATCGAATCGCCTAAAGAATTTAATCAAATTGTTAGCCTGCTTTATAAGGTAAATAAAATAACAACAGGCATGTAGTGTGAGTATGGGGGACAGACCTCAGCACAGATGAATATATGGGTGCAGACACCCAGCCCAGCCAGGCAGCCTCTGGCCCCAGCCTCCCTTGGGACACCAGTTCCAGCAGCACTTAGCACCTGTCCCTGTTCTTGAGGACAGCAGAAGATACAGGTCTGAAGGAGGTGAAGGGTGCTGGAAGGCTCCTGAAGAGCTCTGTCCTGCTGGAGCCACAGTTCCCCTGCAGAGCCCATGCTCCTCACACACCCACCAGCCTTGGAAGGGACCCTTTGCCTCTGGGCATCCCTGGTCCTCCTCAAGCCTCAGAGGGCAGCAGAGCCAAGTGGATCTAGTAAAGCAGAAACAAGAGGGAGCCCTAAGTGGTTGCCTTGAGGAAGTAAGAGAGGTTGACAAGCCAGATATTGGCCAGCAATGAAGAAAAGCACCTGAGCTCTCCGTTAACATAAGAAGCACTGACAGGTGCCTGCAGGTCAGTGGCAGACGCTGACTGTTACCTTGCACCAAGTAGTGTGACTGTAGTTCTGCCACCAACCCAGAAAGCACCATGTTCCCTTGTTTTCAGGTAATTTCCAGGTGATCTGGTTGACTGAAAATATCCTTGATGAATTCTCAGGTCAGAAAGCAAAACAACATCCCTGAAATCATATTTTGGCTTCTGCAGGCTCCTACAAAGGAGACACTTGCAGGAGGTTTGTGGGCAGCTCAAAGCAGACAGGTACAAAACTGGGTCTCTGAGGTACTGGAGATGAGAAGCTTTGGATAGGTATATGAACTGTGATGTCTTGGCCAAGACTTTACATCCCAGTTTCAAGACATCAGGCTGTGTCTTAGCAGAATGAGATTTTAGTGGTACTTTAAGCAGGGTAGGTGGGAGAGGGAAAGAGAGAGAGAAAGCTTGGGAATCAGCTGGGCTTCTTCAGCACTGAATGGCACAACAGGGAGCCAAGGTATTTCTGCTGTCACCCAAAAGTAACAGAAACGTTTCTCCAGAGTGTTAACCTCAATTTTTCCCTCACAACAGACTAATTTGCAACTGTCAGCACAAGCATCTTTGTCCTGACCATCCTGTACTCTGGTACTCATCCAGCAGGGGCAGGGCTAACTGCAGAGCCCCTACCCCAGTATCATGTCATCACATTACCCTTTAATTTCTCTTATCAGCACTGCCATTCAGTTCCACTCCTTATTCCCAGCCGTTATCACAAGGAGCCAAGAAAGTGCAGAGCATCAGCCAGGAGACAAATATATATATATATATAATAAAAGAACAGGTGAAATTCTGATGTTGTCAGCTAAAATAGTTTCCAGATGAGGTCTGCCCACAAAGAAGCTGAATCTTGGTGATTTAGTTGCCAAATTTCACATTTGCTCCTTCCCTCCTTAACTGTGAGCTCCAAGTGGAATCCTGACACTGCAAAGCGTTAATAGAATTAGTCTCCTGCTATAAACTGTTCACTGGGGCTTGTTAGCTCAATTGTTGATGCTAAATTCTTATCAGAGCCACCTAAAAGAGCATTAATCAAGAAAGGCTAAACTCCTTGCCTGGGTCACAGAAATTTAATTAAACCCCAAGTAAAACTGGAAAATCATTTTGAAAAGAGAAGAGACAACTGCAAAATGCTTTTCATCATTTGATTCTCTCTCAAACCCTCAGCCAGGATTTCAAAGAGAATTTTTGCCAGAGCAATGTCTGAGTGAAACATAGACAAGGCTTCTCTCAGTGTCTCCTTTAACACAAGGTCCTGATGCTCATCCTGGGTAAAGGAAAGATGGAAAACCACTGATTAAGGCTTGCCTAAGAACCAGGACCCACAAGTATTAAGGAGCAGAATGCTCTTCCAAGTAAAACAGTGATCTCCTTCAGTGAGACTGCATTATGGTTATTGGTTTATGGATTTGTATCTATTTTCAATTTGCTGTGCAAAAAGGCTCATGCAAGAGACCATTTATTCAGCAGACACGGTGAAATATTAGTGCTGGTGTCGGTAGGACATCGTGTGGGATATTAGGAACAGTTCTGGGACCTCTCTTTGGAAGAAGGAAAGATTAATTCATCCTTGAACAGGTGCAGGGAAGGACTGGCAGGGTGATTAGCAGAACAGAGAACCTATCTTAGGAGAGGAGATTAAAAGAGCTTGGCTCGTTTAGCCTAGAAAAACAAAGGTTAAGAGGGGATATGATTACCCTTCATGAATACACTCAGGGTGGGAGGAAGGGAAATGATTTGAGTTAGAGGATAATACAGGTAGGAGATCAAATAAGGCTCATTTTGGCCAGGAATAAATTCCCATTGGAAATCTGAAGATGTTTTCCTATTGCTGGAGGAGGGAAGTTTTGGAAGGGCCCTCTGAGCAGGATCACTGAGTCCCTGTGCTTTTTAAAGCAGGTGGAACACGTAGGGCAACCAAAGCCAAAGCAGGAGCAGTAAACAGTGATATGACCTGCTGTATTGTTATTTATTAGTCCATAAAGCCATTGATTTCATTTAATCCACGAATCACCTGAAAGCTCCATGAATCATTTTCTTCTCCCTAAATACAAAATACTTGATTTTGGAGGTTTTCAATTTGCAACCCCCTCCTAAATCATGGCAGGTGGGGCCATAATGAGACAGGAGAGAGGCAGGATGCTGGATGGGGCTCACCTTGCTCCTGGCAGCACTGAGAAGAGATGAAGCACTTCCCTACTCTGTGTCCCCAACAGCAGGGACCTCTGGTGACGCTTTCTCCCACTCTCAGCCTGGCTGCACCATCTCCTGGCTGCTTTCCTTTGATGATGCACTTAAAAGAGATGAATCCAGGTCTTTATGGGTCCTTTTTTCCAAGTGGCAGTGGTTATGCAGTACAGTAGAAACAAGACATATGTTCTTTCTCTTGCTTCAGCAATCACTCACAGAGCCCTTTGATGCAGTGAGGCAAGAGGACAGCTTTAGGAGACACACACATATCTATATATATTTAAAAAATACCCTTTGCATCAGGCAGGTGGATTGCCATCAGTGTGCAATAGTAATACTAGTGTAAATGGATGAGTTTCTATGGATTTATATACATCCTTAGGTGGGCATGTATGCATGCATATATAGGATACTCTCCTTAAGGTGGTGTCATGTCAAACTGACCAGAAAAAGCAACGGAACATATTTTGTAAAATAATAATAATAATAAAAAAAGAAATGGTGAAAATGTAACCTTCTGATTTAATGCTTGTCCAGCTCTTAATTTATGTGTGCCATCCTGTCACCCACAAATTACCCTGTTGACTTAAACAGCCACCTGTATTACAAGGCTGCAGGTTGGGCTGCCTGAGCACATAGAGTCACAGAATGGTCTGGGTTGGAAGGGACCCCAAGGATCACAGAGCTCCAACCCCCCTGCCACAGGCAGGGCCACCAACCTCCAGGCCTGGAGCTACACAAGGTTGCCCAGGGCCCCAGCCAACCTGGCCTTGAACACCCCCAGGGATGGGGCATCCACCCCCTCTCTGGGCAGCCTGTTCCAGCCCCTCACCACTCTCTCTGTAAAAAACTTCCCCCTAATATCCAATCTAACCCTTCCTTCCTTCAGCTTTAATCCATCCCCCTTGTCCTGCCAGTCTCTGCCCTTGAACAAGCTGATTCCCCTCCTGTTCTCTGCTCCCTTCAGGGACTGGCAGGCTGCAATGAGGTCCCCCCACAGCCTTCTCTTCTCCAGGCTGACCCAGCCCAGCTCCCTCAGCCTCTCTTTGTAGGGCAGCTGCTCCACACAGGCTCAGCCCTGACGTGGGCACGACAGGGAATTTTTGCTGTTTGCCCTTTCAGATAAATAAACCCATCCCATTTTAACCCATCATCACTAAGATGGGCTTCAGAAGTTAATTTGTGCTGGCCAGTGTATCAGAAATGTTTGTAAATGCAGAAAGGAAGAGGGGAAACTGGAAACCACAGAGAAATGAAGACAAGGAGAAGCAAGACAAGTCTCAGCTTCAGCTCGCCCTGAGGAAATTTGCTTGCTCTCAGCAATTAGCTACCTCATCTAATGAGGGTTGGACACCTGATTCTCACTGGTAAGGCTGTAGAGCTGGGGGTTGCTTAGAGTTCAGCCAGGGTTTGCACTGATGAGTGTGCCTGCCGTGCCCCAGCCCAGGGGAAGATGCTGAGGTGCGACCTCCGAACCCCGCCGCAATGCCTGTACTGCTGGAGACACCTTGTGGTACATGGCTGGGAAATAGAATAACTCTGGGATTTAACCAGGGCCAGCCGGCCCCCCTTTCCCAACCCTGCTCGGCTTGCTTTGCTCCTGGAGGCTGCCGGGGCTCCCTGAGCCGGGGATGCTGCCCACACGCACTTGGAGACAACAGATGCAGGGGTGAGTTACTGATCTATTGCTGGCTGTAACTCATGGATAACAAAGTCCCAGGTGAGCTGTAAGGATGAAGGGAAGGGCTTTTTAAAGTGCAGGGAAAGAAGGAGCACAAAGAATCAGCAGACACAGCCCCATGAAATACCCAACTGTTCTTCTGGTTTTCTGAATCTGGGTATTTTTGTAATATTAACAACTAACTTTGGGTTTCCTCCAGAGCCTGAGCCCAGTGCTAGCACCTACACAGAGGTGTTTTCTGCAATAACTACATTTTCCAGAGGGGAAAAACACCTTCCAGAGGAGCAGAACCAGTGGGAAGCTAGGGGTGAGCCCATGCCATCCTGGGCACAGCTTGGCATGACTCTCCTGTTAACCACTCCCCTTAGCACATGATTCGGGCCACATACTGCAGAGAGGTGCAGAAAATAACCTGTCCCTTAGGGGTGACTGTCTCCCTTCAGTTAGTCCCTCGCCGTGGCTCTGCCATCTGTGGGGTACAGAGGGCTTGCAGTGGGCTTCTCCTGGCTGGAGAAGGAAGGGCTGCAAAGTCTCACCGATCCTAGTAGAGAAAGGCTGGAAGGAATCGTGAATACACCTGGGAGGTCTCAGGGTGTTTGGGAATCCCTAGAACACTCCTCAAGCTCTTTCTGGTGTTCTTGGGGACTCGCTGCAAGAGCAGCTGCTGCTGGATCTCCCTCCTTGCATTAGTGACAGTTTGCAGGGAGGCACAGCGGTGCTCCCCCCCCCTACCCCTGCTGCTGCGAGCTCTCTGCCCCCAGTCCAGCTGCTCCAGCAATAATGAGAAATTATTTACCCAGCTTCTATTTGAACAATTTCTGTGCAGAAAATAAACCGACTGCTATTTTCCAGGCAGCAAGGGGAACAGATGCTGAACGCCAGGCCTGGAATCACACGTGTGTGGAGTTTGTCTGTTCTGTGTTTGCAGATTTCTACTGCGTTGCCATTATGCTCGGGTGCTTTCTTCCTAAACAAGATGAGGGGAGTGCAATCACCACAGCCTGTTTTGGTTGAATCAGCAAGGAGGAGTTTCAGCACTCACTCTCCACGAATAATCCCATTCTCCCAGGCAGCTGTCTTCTGCAAAACGAAAGTGCAGACATCTACAGTATTACCCTGTGCCTGTTTGCAGAGTCTGCTGTTATCATGTTAATGAAGGGAGCTGAGATAATCACCTTAAAGCATAAATACATCTGGGATGCTGATTCACTTTCTCCTGTTTGAGACTCATTTACCAGGGTAATTCCTTTTATTTTTTCCCCCCCTACTGTGGGTTTGTTGTGTCTGGAAGGATAGCTATTTCTTTTGTTCACAATTAATCTCCAAATAACTTAAATCAAGAAGCCTCTTGTCTAGATGTGGTTATTCCTTCTCATTTTATAGCCATAGGCAGTATCAAGTCACAGATCTAAGGCCAGTCCAGACAATTTTGTTTGATCTGCAGCCTTAGCAGTCACACAGATCCTGTAACCTCTGCCAATGCTGTGCAGGTCACTTGCAGATGAAGGCAGACACGCACCTTTTGGAGGATAACTTTATTCAATCTGAGATGGGTGACAGGAACCACCTTTCCCCCATGTCTTGTCCAGTGTCAGTCACAACCACTGAAAGAGCCTGTGTGGGTGGGTAAAATCTATGATGTCAGGTGCCTAACACTCAGCCAGACCACATCAGGGATCCCTCCCTGCATGATCCCTGATAGGGATCCCTCCACTGCACGAATGGCAAGTCAGATACTCTGTCAGTCATAGAATCACCTGGGCTGGAAGAGACCCTTTAAATCACTGAGTCCAACCACAGCCTAACCCAGCCCAGCCACCTCTAGACCGTGTTCCCAAGCACTTCATCCACACACTTCTTAAACCCCTCCAGGGATGGTGACTCCACCACCCCCCTGGGCAGCCTGTCCCAGTGCCTGACAACCCTTTCAGTAGCCCCAGTCTCTGAAGTCAGGTGAATATGCACCTCGCTTATCTTCTTCTCAGTGAATTTCTTTCTGGCATTATGGTTGCAGAAAATAATATAGAAAAAAATATCCAGGCATATGACTCAAGTTGGATGTTCATAGGCTCAAAATGCAGAATATCAATTAGCTCCCAGAGTAATGTTTTTTTCCTAAGTTCCCATGATTTTTTCCCAAGCCTGACTAACGATATCAGAACATCTGGTGTTGGCCACGCTTCACGGAGGAGGTTTAGCTACAGCACGAGGACTGTGTGTGCCAGCTGGAGACTGGCATCTCCCCAGTTCCTCGCTGGCTCCAGGCTGCTCCATGCATCCGCTCCTGCACCCTGGGAAGCCCCGATCCCACCCTGAGCCGGGGCGATGCGGTCTCACAGTGGGGTGCATGGTGGAGGCATCCTGTGGGGAATGAGGACTGGGAGAACTGGGAGAACTGGGTGCTGAGCTGGAGGAACAAGCGTGGAAGTGCAGCCCTGTGCTGGGAGACAGAAGTTAGGGCAGGGTAGGGGGTACAGGCTGGGGGTAGGCAGCCACGGTGGGATGGGGAGATGTTCCCAGGGCTGTGCAATGAGGCAGATGGGGAAGGAAGGGCGTCCTGGGCTGTATTTAGTGCTGGTCTATATTTAAGTTGGATCTGTGGGTGCAGGTCTGTATTTAGACCTGCTCTGCATTTAAGCCCGGCCAATATACCCAAGGCTGCTGGCCCAGGCCGTATTTAAGCCCCACCAGCCCTGTGCATAGGCCCAGCCTATCGATCTAGGCTGTGTTAGACCCATTTACACTTAGGGCAGGTCTGTATCTCTCCCATAGCCAAGCATGTTGGTTGGGGGTGTTGGGTGACTGCCAACTGAACATGAGCCCACAGTGTGCCTGGGTGGCCACGGGCCAACAGCATCCTGGCTTGTGGCCGGAACAGTGTGACCAGTAGGTCTGGGGAGGTGATTGTGCCCCTGGACTGGGCATTGGTGAGGCTGCACCTCGAGTGCTGGGTNGCTGAGGGGAGACCTTATCATTGCCTACAACTACCTGAAGGGAGGGTGTGGAGAGGTGGGCGATGGTTTCTTCACCCAGGGGACAGGAGATGGGACAAGGGGCAATGGGATCAAGCTGCCCCAGGGCAGGGGCAGAGCAGATATTAGGAAAAGCTCTTCCCTGGCAGAGTTGTGGGGCTGTAGCACAGGCTGCCCAGGGAGGGGGCTGAGTCACCGTTTAACATCTACCTGTTAAAAGTCCCTCATTTAACAGGTCGATGAGGTGCTTAGAGATACGGTTTAGCAGAGGGCAGGAACGGTTGGACTCGATGAACTTAAAAGGTCTTTTCCGACTTAATCACTCCGTGGCTCTGTGTCGTTCCACACCTCAGTGTGCTCCCAGTGCCCCCGGGGCTGGCCGAGCTCACGCAGCGATGGGGACCAGCCGCCCCCCGGCAGCCCCCGCCCTGGGACGGGCCCGGCCCTGCCGGGTGCCCCCTCAAAGAACCAGCGCAGCCCCCCGCCCCGCAGTGGTACAGTCGGCCCCCCGCGCCGGGTCTGTACGGTACAGCCCAAACAGCCTCCCTCCACCCCTCACAGTGGTCTGCTCCCGGCCCCCCTTCTCCGGGCGGTGGTACGCGCCGCGGCTGCGTATTGGCGCGGCCGGCGCTCAGCTGGTCAGTGTTTACCGCTCTGGAGCGCCCCGGGACGGTCGCGCAGCCAGGCCCGGGAGTGGAACGGGCCGCGCCGGGCTGGGCCGCGCCAAGCCTCCGCTCAGGTACGGCCGGGGAGCGAGGAGACTGCTGCGGTGCGGCCGGTCCCGGCTCGACTCGACCTGACCATCACCGGGCTGCTACAGCTCACCACCCCC
>VZTU01010643.1:10801-28210 GCA_013400835.1 Zapornia atra | reverse complement strand
AAAGGACCTTAAAGGCCATCTAGTTTAAAGGACANGTTGGAAAGGACCTTAAAGGCCATCTAGTTTAAAGGACATCTGGGCAGGGACACCCTCCACTAAACCAGGTTGCTCAAAGCCCCATCCAACCTGGCCTGGAACACTGCCAGGGAGGGGGAAGCCACAACTTCTCTGGGCAACCTGTTCCAGTGCCTCACCACCTTCACAATAAAGAATTTCTTCCTTATATCTAATCTAAATCTACCCTTCTTCAGCCTAAAGCTTGTCCTATCACTAGATACCCTTCTGAAAAATCCCTCTCCATCTTTTCTGTAAACCCCCTTCAGGTCCTAGAAAGCTGCAATAAAGTTTCCCTGAAGCCTTCTCCAGGCTAAACAACCCAAACTCTCTTAGCCTGTTATCATAAGAGTGATTCTCCAGCCTTCCTCTGGACTTGCTCCAACAGGTCCATGTCCTTTACATGTTGGGGACCCCTTCCCTCAAAAGGGCATGATGAAGCCTTAGGTTTCTGGCTTTGATTTTGGAAGAGTTTATTTTTTCTTCAATGTTTTTCCAGTATATCTACACATCCAAGAGAGATGACTGGAAACCATGCCACTTGATTGCCAACTAAAAGTCCCCTTAGTCCAAAGTTGTACCACATGTTCAGCAGGAGAGGTGAAGGTTGTCTGGCCTCTGAAATATTATGAGAAAAACCACAAATGTGTCCTATAGAGAGGCTGGTGAGAAACAAAGAAATGGAGATGCTTTCACTTGCTCACAATACTCTTAGGGGTAGAGATTGGGAATACATTGCCCTCTTGAAGGCATCCAAGTCATAGAGTTAATGAAAAAAGGGAATGTGGTCTGGATATAACTCTGTGAGGATGTTTAGTACTTTCTCTTGATTGTGAAAGGAACCTTTGATCCATATTTAATTGTTCCCTTTTCGAATATTAAGGACAATTGTTTCAGAAACCGTATGTGATAAAATATGAAGGCAAGCAGCAGAAGTGTCATGAATAGTGACACTTCTTTAATTGTTGTTTTGTTAATGAATGAAGGTAAGAATAACTTTTTTTTAGTTGTTTTGGATTCTGATGCCTAGCAAGAATAAGAAAAAATGCAAACTTTGGGGTAGTCTAAAAGCCATCGGGCATATATTTCAGTAGCCATGGGGAACAGATATGCTAAATTAGAAATATGTGTGTGGTCTGATTTTTTAAAGAACAATTATGCTGTAATCTGAGATTTCTGAATCATAATTATTCTTCACTTAGTTGTCTTCTGACTCACCCTTTTTGATTGAAGAAGGAAATTATGCAAAGTATGAGTCACGGAATTTTTTTGTCCTATAGGGTTTGTCAGATCTTTCAGCTGCAGTGGGTCTGCCCTGGGGAAAAAAAAATCAGTCTTTGAAATCCATATCTGTTGTGATTTCTAATTTTACAGCTTATGTGATACAACTACATATATTTGGGTTTGCCTGTCAAAAGTTGCAGAAGGAGAGATAGTTACTAATTTGTCTGCTCCAGAAAGCTTCCAAATGTCCAGTGTTCTGGGAGAAGGGCCACCATGTACATATGAAACAACTTAAAAGCCTGTGTTGCTGGAGCCTGATTTTTCCATAAACTTTACTCACCACATCATATTGTAACTCAAATATATGAGATTTTATGATCATTTGCGTTTCCTCATCTTTAGAGCTCCAACTCCAGCAATATTCCATGTATGATTTCGCTAGGACTATTTGTCAGTCGTTTTTCAATTGTAAAAAACTTTAACAATAGGTTTTCCTGTGCATGTTGTTGTGCGGTGGTCATGCACAGATAGGAGAATTCCTTCTTTATATTTGTACCTGTTCTAGGTGCTATGAGCCAAACCTGAGTTTACACTCCAGTAGCTTCTAGCAAAGGGATCAGGATACCTGGAAGTTAATTATGCAATCCCTTAAACAAAGTTGTACTCCCTACATTTTCCTGCTAGTCTCACAGCCAGCTAATTATTATGAGATCTGATGGATGCCTTTATTCCTTATTCATCTGTGCAGATAGGCATCCTTCTGCTACAGCTGAAAGACTGTAAATCTTTTTCACTTACCTAAAAGTGTTTTCCTCCTCATGCCCGGAAGCAGTTTTGTTAGCCACTAAGTGATTAATTGACTCTCAAACATGATTGAGATTCACACGCTAAGGTTACTTGCAGAGTCCAAACCAGTATTCTTTCTTACAGCTTGGAGCCTCTTGAGCTTGGCTTTCCCTGTAATAAATGACTGTGCTGTTTTATCCAACACCTCGGTGGTTAGAGGTGCTACCAGAAGGGAATCCAGTTCACTTCTTTCTATTTTATCTACTTTTCCACCTGCTGGAGGAATATGCTCCTTGCTCATCTATAAGCAATCCTAGGGGCAGCCCTTAGTCCTGTTTCATGATCATGGATTAAAATATTATCATTAAAATATTCTTAAATTATCATTAATAGGGTCAAATTTCTTTAAGAAGAGGAAGGCTTGACTTTGGTTCTGCTACTGCCAGGTAAGCATGTTAACTGTGAAGCTACTCAGGAAATTTAGGAAATTCCTTTGTCAGTCTGACCTCAGTTCTGGGAAAGATCATGGAGAGGGTCATCTTTGGTGTAATCACGCAGCACATGCATGATGGCCAGGGGATCAGGCCTAGTCAAAGTGGATATACAAAAGGTAGATCCTGTCAAACTAACCTGATCGCCTTCTATGACGAGGTGACACGCTTAATGGACGAGGGGAAGGCTGTGGATGTGGTCTACCTGGACTTCAGTAAAGCCTTTGACATGGTTTCTCACAGCATTCTGATTGAGAAACTGGCTGCCACTGGCCTAAACAGGTGGACCCACAGCTGGGTTAAAAACTGGCTGGATGACCGGGCCCAATGGGTGGTGGTAAATGGAACAAAATCCAGCTGGAGGCCAGTCACAACTGGTCCAGTTTTGTTCAACATCTTTATCAATGACCTTGATGAAGGGATTGAACATTCCCTCAGTAAGTTTGCAGATGACACTAAGCTGGGAGGAATTGTTGATCTGCTTGAGGGAAGGGAGGCTCTTAAGAGAGATCTGAACGGACTGGACAGCTGGGTGGAGACCAATGGTATGAAGTTTAACAATGCCAAGTGTAGAGCGTTGCACATGGGACATAACAACCCCATGCAGTGCTACAGGCTTGGGGGAGACTGGCTGGATACCTGTCAGGAAGAGAAGGACCTGGGGGTGTTGGTTGACTGCAGGCTGAATATGAGTCAGCAGTGTACCCAGGGGGCCAGGAAAGCCAATGGCATCCTAGCTTGTATCAAAAATAGTGTGGCCAGTAGGTCTAGAGAAGTGATTGTGCCCCTGTACTCGGCATTGGTGAGGCCGCACCTCGAGTGCTGTGTCCAGTTCTGGGCTCCTCACCATAAGAAGGACATTGAGGTCCTGGAGCGAGTCCAGAGAAGGGCAACCAGGCTGGTGAAGGAGCTGGAGGGCAAATCCTATGAGAAGCTACTGAGGAACGTGGGAATATTTAGCCTGGAGAAGAGGAGGCTGAGGGGAGACCTGACCTTATCACCACCTACAACTACCTGAAGGGAGGTTGTAGAGAGGTGGGGGATGGGCTCTTCAGCCAGGTGACAGGTGACAGGACAAGGGGAAATGGCACAAAGCTGCACCAGGGCAGGTTCAGATTAGATGTTAGGAAAAAAATTTTCACTGAGAGTTGTCAGGGCCTGGAACAGGCTGCCCAGGGAGGGGGTTGAGTCACCTTCCCTGCATGTGTTTAAAAAAAGGGTAGATGAGGTACTTAGGGATATGGTTTAGCATAGGATGGGGACCGTTGGACTTGATGATCTTAAAGGTCTTTTCCAACCTTGTGATTCTGTGATTCTGTGATTCTGTGAAATGATCAAATTCCCTTTCTGTATCTTGGGAGGATGGAGAGGAGCAAGCAGTGAGATCTAAGACTGCAGAATCATGAAACCTCATATGAGGTAAGTGATTTTTTGCAACCTGTAATGCTGTGAAGTAATGCTGTTACGCTATTGAACATGCTTTGCATATCCCTCAATCCAGCTTTTCCTCTAGGCATTTAAATGGCTCCCTGTTCAGTTCATCGATCCTGTTTTACACCTGCAAATCTTCCTTGCCGTTATGCAGAGAACCACAGTGCAGACCCAAAGGCTGTTTTGCAGCTTGATATTTTAAAGATGCAATGTTCTATATTGATTTCCTCAGCTTTTGGCAAAACTAGCCCAGTAGCTTTGTTTTGGGTCTGTATAATTAGTCTACAGCAGTTGTTCAGTGCAGTTTTTTTTTCCCAGTACTGGGATTTCACACTGCATTAGAAATGCTCTTTGCTGTAGGTATCAAGTATCAGGGGGTCTTAAGTGTGTATCCCCAGCCAAAGCTCACCTCCTAGATCATCCAAATGCTCTCTCATGACACTTAGATGCCATCATCTCAAAACCCTAACGTGTGATATTTTGTATATTGCCGTGTATGGATTTTTAAAAGGCTTGCATTCATTTCATACATCTGACACGTGGCCACAAGCCACAGGAGCAACTAGAAAAAACAATCAACATTGAAATGAGAAAAAGTGAGAATTTGAAATCTAAATTTAAAAAATTAGATGTATTTAAGTATTTTTGCTGAGAAAGAGTTCTGTAAATTTAATAAGAAATAATAGAGTTGTACTAGACTTGTAGACTTGTTGAGATCCTTTGGAGGTTACTTGTAAAGGAAAATTTATTGAAATTAATTTCAAATGTAGATGTAATTATAGAAGACACTAATGACATGTTAATTAATGCCTGTTACATTAATGTGTTTGTAGGTATCCTTTTCTGAAAGATAAATAAATATATAGACGTACTTTCCTTTATTTTTTTTTTTTAAAACCTCTCAGTTAAAGAAAAGAAAAGAAAAAATAGATAGCACTACTGGTAGGCAGTAGTCTTGAAACACTTTAAGCTATATTGGTTTAAACATGCACATAGAATAAGAATTGTCAGATGACAAGTATGAAGTAAATGTCTTTTTCCTGATGCCAATTAGCAATTAGTAGACTCTTCTGCAAACATCCTATGAAAGAACAAAATATAGACAATTTGGTGGTGTGTAGTTAAAAAAAAATTTTTTTTTAAAATCTGTATTTGTGTGGTTTGGCTATTCTGCTATTCTGTCCCACAGAACTGTCAGCCAGTGGTGGTGACACTTAGAGTGGGAAAAGCTGGGGTAGCAGCTAAAAATCAGTGTAATGGAGGATGCAGCGAAGGCTACTGGAAGTTAGGTATCTCACTGAAACTTTCAGTTGCAGGAATGGATAACAGGGTGGGAAGTGTTCCCAAAGAAGTCTATAAAGATGGTCTTAACATGGACTTTACAGCTTATGTTTAGTAGCAGGAACAGGGAAGTAAGGGAAGCTGGTGGCAGCATTCATTAGATGATGCTGACCTTCATTGTAGAATTGGTGAGCCTTCACACCCCGCTTGTGTATCTGCCTAGAGCATTTTCGGAAAGACGGAGAACTTTGCCAAGAAAATCTCTTAGATAGAGTTCTGGGTTTGGAGACATTGGTGTGTTAGGAAAGAAAATGGATTTCACATGTGTTCCCACTGACTTCATTAGTATTTGGTTTATTTCCCCAGTCAGGGTAAGTTGGTTCTACCTTGTTGGCAGGAAGCTCTTAAATTATATTAAATTTATTAAATTGAATTTAATGATCAGCCCACAAAATTGTGTTAATCATTTAATGTCATCATTTGATCCTATCCTAGAAAGCATAAGAAGGAAAGTCAATTTCTCTTTCATCTGCCTTTCCAAATCAAGGACTAGCTGTTTCAAGATCTTCCAAAAAGAGTGACTGAGTAGACTATATAACATATATATACACTCAATATATTATATTTGTTATAACATTCAAGGATGACTCTTTCATGTGGAATCACCTGGACCATAGGTCATGTCTTATTGATGGTAGCATTTTTTTCTTTAGTATTTCTAGTCTGAGATATTTTCTTACAGGTGTGACAAGGTTTCTAAAACACAAAACTACTATAATATGGCTTTAAAAAATAATATGGTGATGCACTTGTCTATCAAAATATTTGGCATTAAAATCACCTGCATCTCAGTTTAAATTCTTCAAGAAAACTCACCAAAATATATGAGGCTTCAGAATGTATTGACTATCTCCCTATTAACAGCAGAAACATCACTAAGGAATTTTATGACTACAGTCAACTACCATATCTGACAGAATCAAAAGAAGTTTGAAAATCTGGAATTTATACGTCTCATATAGTAGACTCCAACCTGCAAAGTGCAGTAGCTACTGTCTGGAGGATTCATTGCCTTTTGATTTAAAGCCATGAGTTCATAGAGATGTGTTGACAGCTTGTGAAAGCATTGAAAATTCAGCTTGGAGAGGTACACTGGGATCATGCACATAGTAGTTTACAACTTTTTTCTTCAGCAAGTTCATCCATAAGCTCTACCTACTGCTCAGTTATGTGGGCACTGGGGGTCGTGAAAATCTATGTGTGTGTGTATATATATATATATATATATATATATAAATATTAGTGTAAGAATTGGCCAGATACCTTAGATGTAAGTTCTTGTTTTGAAAATGTGTAAAAGATTAGGCAATGTGTTATATGAAATCCAGTGAGAAACTGGTGATGCAGAGGGATAATTCTTCTGGTGTACTTTTAAAAGAAAATAAATAGTTCTCTTAAGTATCATGGGATGCATTTAAAGAACTGGAAAAGGCTTGGTAAAAACCTTCTATTCATAAGGAGGCGTATGCTAGTTGGATTGTGACCATTTTGAGAGATAAAAGCTGTGTTTAAAAGGTCCAAAAATATGAAAAGTATGTTTGCATATTTTCATCCTGATAGGATTTCATATGAAAATCTGATGACATTTCTTAGTTATTTGTGCAGCACAAAACCATATAAATGCCTCCCATTCTACTTGGCAAATTTCTAAAATCTATTACATTTCTACTTGAGTAAACTATATGGCAGATCAGAAGACAAATGTTTTGTAATACAGATCTTATTTAGCTTACAGAATGAGGTTTTTCAACTAACAAGAACCATAACAACATTTTACTGTGGAGATAAGTAATGACGACATGGCAAGGGGTAGAGGAGAGTTTCAGTGTAGCTACTGCTGGCAACAGTATATTTTCTTAGTTTAAAGTAGGCTGCCAAACCTTATTTATTGAGGCTTAATATAACTAATCGAATAGGCACACTAAAAAGGGAATCAAAGCCTTTCAAGGTCCTAGGTCCAATGAAAGTGCTCAGGATATGATTAATATTACTGACTTTGTTAATTTACAGAATCAAATTTAACATACTGCCCCCATGACCTTTCTGAGTTGCATATTTGTATCATGCTGTGTGATTCATGTTGAGCTAATGCACATTTACTGGACCCTGGTCCTTCCTGTGCCTATGATATCACACTATCTTCATTTCACCTGCCTCTGCTACTTATATGGGATCAACTCAACCCCCATGCTAGACAGGCTCCATGAGGTTAATCCTCAGTGTTCTGCGCTGCCTTTCCTCCTCAGGCTGCCTTCAGGACTGGATGGCCAGGGAGGCTGATGGTGTTGACCCTTCCGAGATGCAGATTTTAAGGGAATTCAGAGAGCTGTGCCTCTGACTTGTTTTTTGGCCATTGCTGGTCTTCAGTCTGTGTCTTTTAAAAGTGTGGGATGGTAGAGAAGAGAGTACAATTTGCTAGGAATGTGAGTGAGAGCAGACTCATATCTTCCCTGCCCACAGAAACCCATCAAATTTCCATCCTTTCATTGAAGTAACTGGAAAAGGCTTCCTTTCAGGTACTCATTTCACTCTTAGGAATTACTGTCACAAAAATAAATCAGGAGCAACTCTACTCCCACCATTCCATCCAAACACTGCCCTCCGTTTGCTATGACTTGGTGCTGCTGCTCTCAATGTAGCCTGACAGTGGGTAGAATATAATGCTTCTTTTTCTGCTCCTGGTAACTTGAAACAGCACCACTTTCTAGGCTGGGGTGCTAGCCATCCAATTTACATTTTGTTTTGAGCAAATTAATAACAGCTATTTGCTGGGTCTTACGAAGTATACATGATTTTCTAAGAAACTACAACCAGAGCAGTAACGTGAATGTCAAGCAGATGTAATAGATCTTTGTTTAAAACTCCCACCAGAAATCTTAGGAATCTTAAATTAGTTGGGTTATTAATTTACTTAATGGGTTTGCTGTTCTAATCTTGGGTCAACAAATATTTCTGTCTTGCAGGAAATACTCACAGCAGGATAATTGTTTTCAACCCCTGAATTTTAATTAATCTTAATTTCTATGCCAAATATATCACTATTTTATTGCATAAAAACATGCAATTTGAAGGTATTGTTGTTCCAATTCAAGATATTGATGAACAGAAGAGAGTGGTTGTAAAGGACCCATTCACTATTGGTGCATTTAGGGAATTTTTTCTTTCACAGATATACCAACAATGATTTGTGTGCAGTATTTTAGAGCATTTATAAATAATTAGCGGAGATGGGAATGACTTAAAAGGAGCAGGTGTTCGAACTCTTAAATCTGTGAGAATGGTTATGCACATAGATCTCACTTGTAAAAGGGGATTCTGGGAGCTGTGTAAGCTGGGGACTATCTGCCTTTTTATCAGGTTGAGTAAATTCACAAGGAACCTGCCAAACTTGTCAAGTGCACTGTGCCTTAAAGGCAGTTGGAAAGCATTTTTTAATTGCCTGTGAGAGTATGTGGGGGTTTGACTAAATTAGGAAAGAAAGTATTCTTACTATATCATAAAATGATACCAAAAATGCATTCTGTCTCTGCCTATCCAACTCTTTCTTGCTTGCTCACTCACTCTCCTGCACACACACATGCACAACAATATAAATATTATATTCAAACCTATGGAAGAGAACAGAGCTTATGATGCCAAAACCACATTGGAGCCATCTTAGAAAATTGCAATATATTAATATTTTTGTACAAGTTATTGTGTGCTGGAAATCCATGTTTATTTAAATAATTGAGTCAAATATTCCTTGGCTTACATGGTAAGAAGCAGGGCTGCCAGCTCTGCTCTAGAACCTGCCTCCCTTATGGAAGGGTCTCAGAGCATCACCTACGCACATGACACTACAGTGACAAACCCTTACATTCATGTAGATTGAGAAAAATACATGGCTGACACTGAGTGACATGCTCCAACTCTGTAAATATCATCTAACTGGGGCAAGTGAATATTTTCTTTCTTTTTTCACAAATGTTAGGAACCCAGTGTGAGCTGGGTTTGAATATTTATAATAGCTAGGAAGGGAAGCAAGCACCTGTTGCTGTATGTGTTTTTGATTGGAGACAGGGAAACTTAACTTATTCATTTAAATGAGTAAGTGAACTTGCTTGAACATAACAGCAGCAACACAGAAAAAAGAATTATTTGCTAAAACTTCCCATATTCAACAGTTGTATACAAAAGTCAGCTACTTTGGACGTGGGTTTCTCGGCACTGCTGTGAAAATTTGAACATAAGAATGTAAATCAATCCCTCAACGTGCTAGGAAATTACATCAGAGTAAACATGTGAAAGTACTAACCCATTTTAGGCATACCTCAGTAATGACTTTGAACCACTTTGGTAGTAACACATAAAGTAAAATGGTAGAGCATTAGCATTTTTAGATGGATTGCTAACAATGCTTCTCAAACAGTAATTAAATCTACTTTAGAAAAGTACTTCCAGAGTTTGCAAAAGTTATTGAGAACTGATCCCAAAAAAGCTGCATGAATTAGTAAGTCCTTTGTGATTTAAGTCTGTTGGGTCCTGCAACTATTACGTAGGCATCTAGTGTACCTACCAGAAAGTACAGCACCAGGAAGACGTGAATTAGAAATAAAGAGCTTGGGGACTCTGAAGGGCAATTGTTATTTGTGTCTGGATGTATTGTGTTGATAAAACTAATTCACCTGTCATTAGGTATACCTTTTCTCTGCTTCGAGCCTGGGAAATATTCCTTATCCTTGGCCATAATATGAAAATACCTTGCTGGAAAAAATCCAGGGTACTGCATGAAAGTCAATGACAGTTTTGCCTCTAGCTTAATTTGTACCATCTTTCACCACAGATGATTTCATAAGGTATAGGAAGAAAAATCAGCAGATGTTACAAACTTTTATTGTGCAGCTATAGGCAATATAACGAAACACAGAAGTTGCCTGCCACAGTTGCATATTGTTGATATAATATGCCACCTGAGAAGCCAGCTCTTGACAGATGTACCTTGAATAACACTTTTCCCAGGTGCCATGCCAATGATTTCTCTGATAATAATTCACTGTATAATATAAATAGAAATATTGATTAGAATAGTGGCATACAGAAACAACATATAAATAACTGTAAACTTGCCCTTTCCTTAATTTCCCTTCCTCATTAGTGCAGAAATATTTTTCATGCTGTTGTCATTGCTAGAAGCTATTTCTTATAATACACTAGCTCTCACCAGAAATTAGAGCTGCAGGAACTTTGCATGTAGCTCGGTTGCTTGGAAATTTGAATATTTTTCTCTACAGAAAATGACTTTGTAAAGTTGTTAGAAAACAGCCAGTGCTTGAAGAATATAATTGGAGTACCATATGAATGTTCCATGATAATCAACATCTCTCCTTTTATCAGGTATGATTAGAGAAGGATCAAAACCTGAGTTTTATGGAACAAAATACTGTGATAAAATTGGAAAAGGTAATTGGAAATATGAAGGCAGAAATTATTTACTTATGAGAGATACTACACTTGAAGAGCTTGTCTGTTTCTATCTGCATGTAAAAATATGTATTTGTAGGTACGGTTGTAAGATATTTTATTACAACTTTTCCTAAACCATCTTCTTCTATTTACATATAGCTGATACATTATACTTTCAGAGGGTTCTAGGAAGGCGTGCCTTATGGTTGATTTCATAATATATTATTCTGTAATACACGAAAACAACTTTATAAGACTAGGGCTTACAGGAAATGTCAAAACACAGCTTTACATCAGCATTAAAATTTCAAATAAGTCACTGAAAGTAAAAAATCGAGTACAGGTTGAGATGCAAGACAAGGGTATGATCAAATTCACTTCAGAAAATTAGTTGTTGTATTCCTTCATATACATCTTCAAAAAAGTGCTTTGAAAGAAAACAGAACAACCTTTATGGTTAACACAAATTATGGAAACATCGAAAGGCCTCTTTCCCTACCAAAACATATTATCCTTGAGGCATGTGAGATTTTGAATTCCTTTTACATCTGTGAAGTCAGTAACCTACAGCTCATTCTTGGCCCTGGCGAAGGTAATGCGAGTTTGTTATCCTGGCTGGTGGGATCCTGGAAGTAAGCCCTGGATTTCTGTCTGCTCACATACACTATTTTTTCTTTAAGCAGATGAATATCTAACCTTTCAGTATTTAATTTTATACAAAAGGAGAAAATATTAGTGACACTGAAAGCAAAATAGCAATGAAATAGATTAACAAGCGAGATAACAAGCGAGTCATTTAACTGGCATACATTCTGCGAATATTAAAATCCATCACTGCTGTTATCTGAAACTCCTTTATATTTTCACTGGTCTGATTTTCACTGTACAATCCTTCAGATTGTTTAAAAAGAAGGACAATACATGTTATTTTCTTCATATGGAAGGATATAGAATCACAAGTTGCAATGTCAATTTCTTTTCTGAAATAGTTTTCTGGAAATAATTTTGTAATTCTGCAGCTCACGAGGACATTTCTTAAGGATTTTTTCCCTTCTTTGAACTTATTAAAGCTTTGATCCAGTGAGGATTTGCACCCGATAGTAGGGTGATTTTCTAGTCATGGAAATAAAAAATGCCTGGAACATCCATGGTCTATAGCTTAAGTAAAAACTATTTATCCTCCATCATTTTTCCTAAGCTAATTGTTTGCCTGTCAAAGCATGGGCCAGAAGAAGCAAGAAGTAAGGGCAGAAAAGCATCAGAAATCAAGAAAAATTAAATTTACAGTGCTCAGCTACTAGAGAGGAGTGCGTGTCTGAGAAACACACATTCTAGAATTTATTTCTTTTACACTGTGGGCTATTCTATCTTTCTTGACCCTAAACAAAGAATAGTTAATTACTTCCATATCACTATTTGACACTTTTATGTTTACTGTCATAGAACCACTTCTGCATGCACATCTGTTTGTCTGTAGGTTCAGAAGCACAGGGGTTTTTTTGGTTTTTTTTTTCAGGTTAACTTTGCAGGCAGTAATTCTCATCTCCAGAAATGATGCATCTCCTGCACCTTCAATTGAATAGTATGAGGTTACATTTCAGGTTACCTGGCTGATAGCATGTTTGCATTTTTCAGGTAGCAGTTTACTCTCTAAAGAACAATCAGTAGCAAGGCCTTAAGCCCTTTGAAAATGTGCTCCCTGAAACCTACAGTTGCGATTTTAAGGAAAAATAAATGTCTTAAGAGCACAAGCTCCAGTCACATTTTTTAGGTCTATGCTCTTGGCTAGTTACGTGTTTTCAAAAATCTGCATATTAAATTTTCAACATTAGGCACTACAGCTCTTTGACAGGTAAAAAAAAAAAAAGCAATTAATATGTGCGACAAAACTTGGTGAAAAAGTATGAATAAATAATATGTTTTCTTGGATTAATTTGTTTATATTTTATCATATTTGAAACACATGCATTTATCTTTGTTTCTAATATCCCAACCCTTAACATACTGTTGTTAAAAATAAACAACTAGTAATATTAAACAGTATTAACTGAGATCAAGTTTCAGACTTTTTGGCACAAATAAAGTCCCAAACCAATATCAAGTACTTTTCATCTACATTTGAGTTTTCTATGAAGTCCATTATTTTCACACATTAATTCCTAGGACACATGAGACAGTTTTATACATTTGAGAAGGAAGATCATGTTCTTCCCCCAAATTTGCTATAGCTCCCACTACAACAAAAATTTCCAGGCATTTTTTCCCTGAAATTTAAAGCAGCAGTTTACATGAATGATGTAATAAGAGAGGTCTTTTGAAATCAGTAATCCTTGTGTGAATTCATGTACTGCTAAAGTACTGCCTCCAAAGAAATTGTTTCTGAAGTACAATGATGTATTAGAATTTGAGCATTATAAATAGCTTCTTTTGATCACTAAGAGGGGGACCGTCCCCTGACAAGAGGGAGCAAAGGGGCAGGTGCCAATCTCCTCTTTTTAGTAACCAGTGATAGAACCTGAGGGAAGGTTCTGAAGCTACAACAGGGAAGGTTTAGGTTGGTTATTCGGAAGAGATTCTTTACTGAGAGGGTGGTTGGGCACTGCAACAGGTTCCCCAGGGTAGTGGTCACAGTACTGAGCTTGGCTGAGTTCAAGAAGCATCTGCATGATGCAGTCAGTCACATGCTCTGACTTGGCTGGCCCTGTGTGGAGCAAAGAGTTGGACCTGCTGATCCTTATGGGTCCCTTCCAACTCAGGGTATTCTATGATTATATGATTCTAAGAATGACAAAAAAAAAAAAAAAAGGAAAAAAAAGAAAAAAGAAAAAGGAAGAAATCAAAACCTAGTAGCTTGAAACAAAGGTATCTGCATCATGATCTGAAGTAAAGTTTCTTGCTCCATGTGGTTTAAGTGATTATTATATAAGTGGAAGCTAACTTTTTAACATTAGAAAAAATAGATAATCTTTCAGATAGTTTTGTTGATGCTAATATAAAAATGTAAATTTTTATCTTTTTTTTTTCATCATCCATAAAACTTTCTTACCTTTCTTGTGTATTAGACGTCAAGTCTTATGAGGAGTGGCTAAGAGAACTGGGACTGTTTTGTGTGGAGGAGGCTCAGGAGAGACCCCTTTGCTCTCTACAACTACCTGAAAGGAGGTTGTGGTGAGCTGCAGTCAGCCTCTTCTTGCAGATAACTACTGATAGGTCAAGAGGGAATGGCTACAAGTTGTGCCAGTGGAGATTTAGGTTAGAAATTAGGAGAAATTTCTTTTCAGAAAGAGTGGTCAAGCGTTGGAACGGGCTGTCCAGAGAGGTGGTGGAGTCACCGTCCTTCAGGGTGTTCAAGGAAAGATTGGATGAGGTACTTAGGGACATTGTTTAGTGAGTAATATGGGTGGTAGGGGTACAGTTGAACTAGATGATCTTGGAGGTCTTTTCCAACCTGAATGATTCTATGATGCTATGTTGCCTCAACTGTAAAGAGCTATTCTTTTTGTTCCCATATAAACATCTTGTTCTTTTTTAAAGCAGAGAAACAAGAAAATTGAGAAAATAATGTCTTGCAAGAGGGAAAGAGTAAGTATTGATAGGGATAGGCCTGCTGCACAGGGAAAAGTGAAGACCTCATATGTCATTGAGAGAGATGAATGAAAAACTGTTTTTGATAAAAGTTTGAAGTTCATTGATTAAGGGTGAGGAAATGTTAGTTATGTTAATTCCGAATCTGCCATGGGATCAGGATGTTGACAAAGTGTTGAAGGGACTGAGAGTAAAACCGGCACTAAACACAGTTTCTTCAAAGGATGAAATGTGGGAAATGCTTTTTCCAAAGTTTTAGAGTAGTTATGTAAGCATCATTGACTTACTCCACCATTCAATACAGCATTTTGGAATTGAGAATTAAAAAACCCCAAAACGCTAAATCGCTAACTCTTAGAGTGGTGGTAACCTCAAGCAAACATTTAATGGACTGTTGTATGAAAGATTTTACTCTTTTATTATCTGTCATTAAATGAGCAAAAATAACCCTTTGCATAAAACTTCCATCCTTTTGTTCAGAATGTTGACAGTTCTAATAATTTTCTGTATTTAAATTGCAGGAATAAACCAAATTGATAGGTTTCATAAGAAAATAATAATTTTTACAAGAACCCAACTTTAATATGATTACTTTGACATAAAAATATGCCAAAAAGTGCCTTTTTGTATTGTAATGTGAAATCACTAAAAAGTCACTTCTGTTAAAGGACTGGTTTCCTAAAGACAATCAAATGAGGGCTAAAATAAAGGCCCTTTACGCAGAAAACCACATGCTCATATTTGTGATGCTGAAATGAAGCCCCTTCTCTCATCCTGGAACTCTTCCATCTGATTTTACATTCTACAGAAATATTTAGTCCGCTTCATGTGTCTTGCTTAGCTTATAACAAGGTTGGCAAACTTTCATTGAAACAGCCCTATTTTCTATTGTTATTGTCTATTTTAGAACTATTAGCTTAAACTATTCATTAGCAGTTTGCCTGCCATGATTTATGTGCATGATTCAGAGCACGAAAAAATACTTTTTGGTAACCTTAATGGTTCTAAAGCTTGTTCTATTTCTGTGGGCTAGCACAGCTTTAAACATTGTTTAGATGTATATGCCTAAGTGTGGGTGTGTAAAGAATTTTACTGAACATGTATCACTGAAGAAATATTTATGCTTTGTCTTCAGAAACCAGTAAGAAGGTTCTCACCTCCATGTTAGTTATAAAAGCATTCAAGTTCTGGCAATATGGGTGAGATTCAACCACTCAAGCCTTTGGACAGAGCTGATACATTTATCTTATTATTACAAAGCAATTGTGAACAAGTAAATCGGTTCTTTTCTATTATCTAGCATATGATTTAACATGATTTGATGTTTTAAACATCCCAGGTAATACACCTTCCATGTTTCTGCATATCCACTTCAGCTCTGTGAACATCTTAATTTGTAATGCTTGGGTGCATAATGTCATAGGACTTGCTTGAGGAACAAGTGACTTTCTGGGTTTCCATTTTGGCTCTGACATTACTCTAATTTGCCTCTATTTCCTCAAGAAAGCTGCCACTAGCTGAAGTCTCTTTCTCTTGCATCTCATTTCATTGTTTCTGTATGCCAGCAATTAAAAACTCTCCAGGTAATGTGCTCTTAAATCTCGAGGCTTATCCATAGCAATAAATACTTTTACTGCACTAAAGGGAGTCTTCATATATGTCAAGATGATGCCAATGGCCCACCAGCCAAGGACATTTCTTTAAGACTTTTTGCAAGGACAAGTGGTTAATTTTAATATTGATGTCTGCCTTTTCATTTTCTAGTGTCTATAGAATTACTGTTTTTTAATTCGGTTGGGGTTCTCCAAATTTCTTCAGATGAAATCTCTGGTAGGAATAGACTAAACTCTAAGATGCTTCTGTCAAACCTTTTTTATCAGGCACCAGATTTTCCTCTTCCGTCTCACTGTACAGAGCTGATTTTGCAGATTCCTTTGTTTTTCACTGCATATCTCTCGAGTTTGCCAGCCTCTTTAGTTTTATATACTGCACCTATAACACCATTAACCCTCAAGAACCCTTGGGCAATAAGTTGTGAAAGATACATGACAAAGAGTAAGTGCCTAGAGTTCAGTATTTCAGAATTTTATCTGAATATATTAAAAATGTGTTTCATTGTATTGAAAGAAAGGTCTGAGCTTAATACTTAGCATGTGGCTGGGTGTTTTTTTTTAAATATTGTTTATATTGTGAAGGAATCTTGACATTTATTATCTTAACTATCAAAGTAGAGAGGCAGTGATCTACAAAGTTTTGGTATCAATATCATTAAACTGGAACACAAAGGATCCAAAAGTTTTTACGTCAGATCACTGATTCAGCATGCATTTGTTTCAAGACTTACATATAATACATGTTTAAATATGATTTTTCCACCTCCTTTCCACCTTTAAAAAGGCTTTCATTACAGATGCTAAGATTTAAGAGGAAATAGTGTGCCCTAGGATTTAATAATTCATTTTAAAGTGTTAGTTCAAACACATCATCGCTTAATACCAGATGACATATCAAACACACAAACAAAACAGTATTTCCTTAATCACCACAATGGACCAAAAGAATCTTGACATTTTGAATCTTCATAGGTAATTTTCTTGAAAAATACTTCTTTCACATCTTCCATGGAGTGTGCCATGTCTCCCATGGAATCGTCTCTGACAGCTTGCCTTGCCTTGGATACTGGAATTGGTTAACACCTTTACCTATAGATTTTAACCTGATACCTAAGGTGTTTTCAAGGTAAGTAGAGTGTGTATTTTAAAATCCTTCAAACAGTGGGAGGAACTGGAGCCTGGGCTGTTAATCTATTACATGTTCATCTTGGTATTAGTGTGTTGAATAAAAGGGTGCAATTAACAACAGTCTCTGATGAAAGAAATGCCTCCTCTATTTTCTATGATTCAGAAACTAATTTCAAAAGTCAGTGAAGGACTCAGAACTCAACCCTTAAAAGAGGAAGAGGCTTCACTACAACCTGGCATAAGTTCCTTGGTCCCTGAAAGGTTGTTGATTAGTTTTTCGCATTTTCAGCCACAGAAAACTTAAATCCTCT
>VZTU01010643.1:0-10490 GCA_013400835.1 Zapornia atra | reverse complement strand
AAAACTTGTTTTGGCTAAAGGCAACATAGTTTCTCATTAGTAAGTAAAAATCATCATATATATATGATCCTTTTTGAAAGGATACCACCAGTGACAGCTCAGAGCAGGAAAAACCTTCATAGTTTAACCAAGACCTCTAAACACATTCTATTTCACCCCTTTCAAAATGCACAATATGCTGAATTATATCTTCAGTGTTCTCACATGTTATACAACATTCAGGAGTCTCAGTATATTCAGGGGTTGGTCTCTACAATATACAGTTATAAAAAAAAATTATTTGAGAGTTACAAAAAGGAGATAAAAAAGGAAATTAATTTTTAAATCCATACCTATGTTCATCTGTGTCTAAACCCATAGATTTATGCAAAGTCATACTTTGATAAAAAAAGTGTGGAGATTTTGTTGTGGGTTGGTTGTTGGGTTTTTTTTTTCCTATACGGAGGAAAAGTGGGCTGCAGTAAAGCATTTGCTATACTGCATTGAATAAATTGTTAGAGATATGTTAGAGTAGAGATATGTCAGTTACTTCAAGAATTATGTGTAAAAGTTTGGCTGCAGCAGATGAGTAGTGATATTACTGATGATAGACTTTATCCTGGTTTAAGTTTTCATTGATGATCTTGTACAAAAAATGTGAGTGTTCCTTCTCTGAAGTTGGAAGGCATCATCAGGAGAAAGGGGATGTATACATTAAGAAGAGGGTGATTTGAAACAGGGAAAACTGTCTCACACAATTTGTTTCAATGTGGAAGGATATGAATTTACAGACTAATAACAGTATTATTTTGCTATAAATTGTAAGATCAGAAGTTGAAAATAATAGAATAGAGAGATCTGTGAAAAACAGATGATCTTAATGTTGAGAGAGGTCAGCCTGCATTCCAAAAGAGGAAAAAAACAAAGTTAGCTTTGACCAAGGGTAAAAAAAAAAAGCAAGTAAAAATTTACACAATAAATCAGAAAAGACACAGTAAGAGTTTCAAACAGCTTTCCAGTAGTGTTTGTGGAAGCAAAACTTTATTAACTTTAAATGTTTCTGATACCCTATGAGAAAATTTTTATGACTGGTTGACTGATTAAAATCTTCCCAGCCTGTACTTTCTAACCAGCTTTCTGTAATTTGGAATTTGCTGGTAAATATATATTGTATAAGAGGTAAAAGTTATGCTGTCAAAAGTCATCTCTCAGAAAGGGTTTGTTTTACTTCCACAGGCAATTTTAAATAATTATCTGGCAGAAAAGATCAAAGTAGGTAGAAAGAATGCTGTTATCCCATTTAAAGAAAGTTTTTCAATGACATGTTCAGAAGGCCCAAATGGGCTTAATTTGGATTATATTTTAGTTCCATGTGCTTCCCAAGGCACCATTATAGCAGACTTTCAGTGTAAAGTTCTGAGGGAATTAAACATTATATGGCAAATCTGCTCATTATGCACCTCTGTAATCCTTTACAGAGGTCAAGTTTCAAAGGAGTACCATTAAATAGATCAGATAATTTGGAGACAATTTTTAAGGTATTTACTTTCTATTGGAACTGAATTTTCCTGAACTGCTCTGGTATCATAAAAATTCATATTCAAGTGACATTTCTAACTCTGTTTCTTTCCTGATGCCAATTATATTTGAAAGGTCCCGTTCTAGTTTAAATGGTTTTCTGCATATGAGTAACTTCTTCAGTTTAACCTGAGTTTTTACAGATTTATTCTGAGGGAGGAGAAAAGTGCTGTGTCCAATATACTACTTTGCTTTCTGCACTTAGAATTGCAGAGCCATTTTAAGCAGACAATAAATATTTTATGCTTTTTTTTTTTTTTTCTGGTTCAAGGATCCATAAAGGACCTACTAATTCTAGCACAATCTCTGTTTTTTCTCAGTCAAAAAATTCTTCACTCGTGTTTGAATCAAATTGAGCTTGGGTTTAATTCTGAGTTACATAACCTCCGTTTAATGTTGGCAACATCTTTGTTCACACTTACACAGGTATAAAAAATATTATATTCCACTTGAGCAAGTGCAGATCTATAGCATGTCACCCAAAGCAACAAGAGATTAATTTGTTCTGATCAGAGATCAAACTGATTACTGTCAGTTGTTGTTATGCTTTGGTTCAGACAACACTCATTAGATGCAATAAGATATTGATACTGAGGGGTCCCTAAATCCATAAAATTTTCATTAAGAGTCATATTTACTTTGGGTTTTCAGTCATGTAGCTATCTAGTGCTATTTGTGATGCCTGAAGGTTATTTCACCTGGAATTCAACCAGTGGTTAGAACTCCCAAAGATATGATAACATATCTGTAGCTCTTCATGGATGTCTAAGATCCCCTTGTTATCTTTCAGCAAAAATAAGCTGCAGCTTAGAAATAATTTCATATTTTTATTAAAACTGTGTAGAGTGGGAAATAGCTACTCTTAGATGTGGAGAAGATTTAAAATGGCCATTTAAGATACATATATGGAGATGGACTGCAGATAGTATGGGTAACAGCGCTGTGCAGAAATTCTTTTTAAACCATTTTCATAGCTAGTATATTCTCTATTCAAGTAACAGAAAATATATTGGACCCGAGCCTGCTTTCCACTGTGACGGCGTGTGGTAACTACCTCTGTTGAAGTAATTTTGGGTTCTACCAGCATAAAACTAATAAAAAACATAATCGGCTCTAAACCAAATATGGCTCTAAACCAAATATGAATTTGGATTTTCTTATGAGAATTCTGGTAAGACTATAACTAAAAGGAAAGAAAAGAAAAAAACAAACAACAAACCAGAAAACCCCACCCCCACATGTAATGAGCTACAGAGATTAATAAAAAACCCTTGACACCTTCTCATCGCCCCTCTATTCAGCCTGTTTTCAGACATAAAACCTCAACAGTAAAATCATTGCTTCTTTTATTTAGTTGCATTCTTACATTCCCGAGCTAATGCTTCAGTAGTCAAGCTGCTTAAAAGACTTCTATATGTTAGATAGCCTGTACCAAAAAGGGAACATACAGGACAACAAAGCAGCAAGGATAAAAGTAGAAATAAATAATCAGATTTAGTGTTAAATGTATCTCAAAAGGAAAAGTCTGGGCTGATCACTGTTGTATGGCTAAAATCTACAGAGTAGATATTTTATAACTCTTAGGAAACTGTCAGGATTTTCTCTTTTCTTTTTTTTTTTGTATCAGAACTTTCCAGGGCTAACCAGAACTACACTCAGGTATAGAAATGTGTCTTTCTGCTATGAAAAATGAAAATATCACTCAGTTATTGTATTGCAGCAGCACTCTACCATGTGCTGCCAAACCACAATGGGGTACAAACCTTACCTCTAAGCATCTCTTGGGCTAAGCAGGCAAGAAAAAGGCAGAAGAGAATAGGTAAGAAGAGAAAAAACACAGAAAAGGTAAGTGATTTCCCCATGAGTCAGGACTGTGACAGAGGTTTTGAACAAAATCCTGTTCTCCTAAGGATCCCTGAGAGTGTGGGACATCCTTTGGCTCCTTTCTCTGTTCATGTGTCTCAGCAGATCAGCTGTACATTGTCCACCAGATCTGTGTGTACTTTCCAGCACCCATGGTTATTGGAAAACTGGTCACAGTTATTCCATGCTTCTTCACTTGTTTTTTTCCCCTCCCTGAATGTAGACCTCCTTCTAATGTTTCTGTTTCATTCAGGCAGAGAATCTTAATGTTTCTATTAGGAGCAATGAGGACAAAAGATCCCAAACCTCCTGATTGTCCATGCAGTGTCCTGTTCAGTAGGTCAATAATTAAATTTGACCTCCACACTTATATTTTCTTATAGGAAACAGGTGGTTTCAAATCCACATTGAAAATCTGTACTCACATAGAAAGCCAGTCAAAATCCTTCAGTATTTGCTGGCTCAAGCCAGTTGATAGAGATTTGCACTCATATGAGCCCATGGGTTGGGTCTCTAGCAGTGCATAGTAGTCTTTGTGTTTGGCAATATCAGGAGGATGGTGCCATCTGTCTCCTTTTTTAGTAGGTTTTCTCTATTCTTGGTAGAAAGTGACAATGTTTTTGTTAGGGTCTCTTCACTAGGATATAGGAACTCTGTAAACAAGTACATGCGGTTTATGAATACACAGCATTTCATGGCTAATACGCTAATACATGCAATAGATGCTTGCAACTAAAGCGCACAGACTAAGTGTTACCATATCTATCATTCCTTGGTTTAACAAGGCCAGGTGCTGGGTCCTGCACTTTGGTCACAATAACCCCATGAACAATGGAGGCTTGGTCAAGAGAGGCTGGAAAGCTGCCCGGCAGAGAAGGACCTGGGGGTGCTGTCTGACAGCTGAACATGAACCAGCAGTGTGCCCAGGTGGCCAAGAAGGCCAACAGCATCCTGGCTTGTATCAGGAGTAGCATAGCCAGCGGGAGAAAGGAAGTGATTGTGCCCCTGTATTCAGCTGTGGAGAGGATGTACCTTGAATACTGTGTTCATTTTTGGGCTCTTCAGTTCAAGAAAGACATTGAGCTACTGGAGTGTGTCCAGAGAGAGGCAACAATGCATGTAAAGGGTCTGTAACACAGGTCTTATGAGGAACAGCTGAGGGAACTGGGCTTGTTTAGTCTGGAGAAGAGGAGGCTGAGGGAACACCTTGCTGCTTTTTACAGCTACCTCAAAGGACGGTCTAATGAAGTGGAGACTGGTCTATTCCCTCAAGTAACTCATGAAAGGATAAGATGAAATGGCCTCAAGTTGCATCAGAGGAGTGGACAGGCATTGGAACAGGCTGCCCAGAGTGGGCAGCTGCTCCACTATCCATGGAGGTGTTAAAAAACTCTGTATTTTTGGCACTTTGGTACAAGGTTTAGTAGACATGATGATGGTGGGTTGACTGTTGGACTTGATGATATTAAAGGTTTTTTCTAACCTCAAAGATTTGATGTTTCTACGATTCAACTGTTGGACTACCTGATGAGCCTATTAGTAAGTCAGTCAGTCAGAAAATGAGGTATCAATCATATTGAGCTGTCTCATGAGCCGAACCTAATCTCACCTAGTTGAGTCTTTCAGTTCTGCTCCGTTTTTTCTCATTTTTAAAAGAATGTTCATGTTAGTATTTTTCTCTCCAGACTCCAAGTTACTCTTACAATCTCAAGTATTCTATATCAGTCTTTTTAATTTCTCATCTTGCATGGCTTCCATTTACAAACTCTTGCAGATCAACACTACTCTTCTGAAAAGCTAAATGAGGGTCAAATACCTGTGTCACAAAAAACTGGGCTGTGTGTTTGACCCAGGGGTTACATAGCAAACTTCCAGCACGCTTACATTCAGTACAAATTTCATCCCATTTACCTTTAGCCAGCTAAAGTCAAAGACCAATTAGGTGGAGAGAGAAGGGCACTCTCCTTAAATGAATTCATCCTGCCTTAAGAGAGTTTTCCAAGCAAGATGTGAGGAATCACATCCAGACATACCTTTATCACAATATTGATTGCAAAAGGAGTCTAAGTTACCTATTTTGCCCAAAAATCTATGTGTGTTGGGTTGAGAGGAAGGGTGTTAGAGATGATTACCACCCTATGTGATTAAAAATATTTTGTTATCATGATACAGAAATGGAGTTGCAGGAAACTGCAGACAACTGCACTGCAACCTGTGATAATTTGAAAGGAAACAATTTATTAAAGCTTTTATATGAAATCAACAAGAAGCTAAATTGCAATTTATTTTTAATGTGTTTTTCCTCCTTCTCTCAAGAAGAAAAAATCAAAACACAACCTTTTCAAAAATTGTGATCAAATGTCTTGCTTAATCAATACACAATTCTAGGTTTAGGAAAGCACAGGCCGATACTTTAAATATAAAAGTGGATGACAAAAAGAAGATGACATGTGAAGAATTAAATCAATAGACTGAAAAGTGTTTGGATGCCATCTCATTTACTCCAAATAGCTAATTGAATCAAAAGAACCCCTACAAACTAACATTCATAAATTTGTTCAATAGATTTTATTTCAAACCAAGGATTAATTTTGTGAACTGGATTAGAAAGACTCCTTTGCAAATAGATGTCATTCACTTCTTAAAATTGGATTTATTTGCAGGTGATGAGTAATTAAAAGTAAGAATGGCTCTTTGCACTGCAGGCCAAAGAAAAAAAAAATTCCTCTAATCCATATTCAAAACCAAATTACTTATGACAACAGTGCACAGAGTTAAACCACTATGTGATAGTGCTGCAATATGCCCTGTCCTGTAGAGAGCTGAGTTCAAGATCAAACAGGGATTTTGCTTTGTAGACTGATGGAGGCTGGGACACTGTTGAGATCTAATGAAATAATTTTCCTCTGGGAGGTTTCTGTTCATCTGCAGATGTCCAACACCCACTGTGTGTTAATTCAGAGTGGCATGAAGCAGTAGCTTCACATACACAGAGATTTTTCTGCTGCTTGGTGAGCACTGGTGGTGGAGCACTGTAAAGGAGATATCACCTCACTGCATTAAGGGATGTAACAATGTTGTTTTTAAGAGGGAGTGTAATTACATATAACTGATCTAAAGAAAAACAAAAAGACAACAAACATGGAAAGAATTCAGACAGGGAAAAAATCTCTAGTACTGTAATATACATTTCTCACACCTCTAAGAAGTGGAAAGGACCTATAATGTTGACACATGACAATCTATAAATAAGGTTTCCATAGAAAAAATGCTGAAAGTTTATTCAAAGAAACAAAGTCTTATCAAAGCTGCACATCTTGTAATGCGGCATAGCAAGTTATTCTAAGCATCCATTCAATAAGTCTCCTCAAAGATGATAACCAGATTTGAAAAGTTTAGTTTTGATCTAATGGAATGGCCTAACTCTGCGTCATATCCTGAAAATACCGTTAGTCCAAGCTACATCGATGTTATGAGGGTTTACACTACCAGTAAAATTAATAGACCACTATACAGCATTAAAGAGCTGGCCTAACACACTTTTCAATGCCTTTGAGCTTCCTTGGTACTTTAAGATCCTATTGACTCTATTCAGTCAAAATGAGAAGGATTAAAAAGCATTAATTACCTTACATTACTGATTTTACATATCTGACACAAAAAAACCAACAAACCCTAACCACTAACACACTAAAAGCAGTTGTGAAGGTTTTTATGGGAGTTATAAATTATACGGGTCTTGTAACAGAAGGTAGCTCTATGTATATGTGACTTCCTATTTTCCTACCTACCCCTTTTCTTATCTTCAAACATGGCCCTGGTCCTACTGTCCCTGAACAGGCAATGACAAAGCAAAGTCAAGGGCAGGGGTGGATGTCAGTGTCCTAACACCAGGTTAACATGCTGTCACAAGTGGAAACTATACTTGGCAGTAGCAAACAGATATACTACCTGTCTCTGTTTCAGACAAGTCAAACATTGATAAGGGTCTCTTAGCTCTCTTTTCTCCCTGTTCCCTCTCCCTCATTCCCCATTCACTTCTCAACTCTTCACTCTCTGTACAGCAGGATCAAACCCATCCTTTTCAAAGCATATCTTCCAAGTACTGTGTCAAAATGGGCTGAAAGGACATAGTCCTTCCTCCTGACTTTGCCCCCGCTTTGTTTTGCTTCTCTAAAACAATTATGCTACTAAAAAAAAGCCAAACCCAAAACAAACACTTGGCCTACCCATCAAAAAGTTTGCTTTGCATGCACACAGTTTGCAGCTCAAAGAAAGAAGAGTCCCAGGCAGCCCCACTCTTCTACACTTTCTTCATGTAAAACATTATTTCAGCCATCCTACATGCCTCAAATGCACATCCCATCCTCTGGCAAGCAGTCATCAGGCTGGGAATGGCACTTGAGGTGGGAAGGAAAGTCTTAGAACAAACCATTTATATTGAAAAAACAAAGAACTTGAATGCAGTGCCTATTGGCCCAATTATATATATTTCAGATTTTTAAAATATTATGAAAGTTTTTGTGTTGAAAAATCTTACCACTGTATAGCAAGTGATACGCTAAAATCCTCCTAAACATTCACCTGAAAAATTGTTTAAGATTTGAATAGGAAAATTGCTAACTGAAGTTAATTGGCCTAATTTGCTGGCTGTGGCCCACCCGTTACAACCAATGATAGCACCTCCTGCCAAAAGTGTGAAAAATGTTTGATCTTTGAATATTTCTTTTACCCTGTTACTGGAGTTCACTCTGTAATAGGGAATCTTATTCTGGAGCTTGAGTTTTCCTGCAGATCCGTGCCAAATTTTACAGTATATCCTTATTTCTAAAGCAGCTCAACTGAGACTTGATACAGTAGGTTCCAATTTAGCTCTTTAAATAAAAATTAAGTTTTAGAGCAACTAGCCTGAGGCTAGAGTGTACAACAGTTGAGCAGGAGACTGGTGCAAACTCCTGGGCTTTGAATGATTTTGCTATAAAAAGTTTATGGTTATTACAATGAAAAATATTTAGAATTAACAGAAAGAAATTATTTTTGTATCTTTTCTGTGTGCTTCCCTGATTCATTTCCATAACACAAGAAACATACCCTGAAAGCAGCGTTATGTAATATGGAAAAATATTTTCTCCTGTGTTCTCTGGAAGAGCTGGATTTCTTTCATTATTTGATTTCTTACCTTTGGTTTATATGCTATATTTTTCATGACAGAAATTTCTGTAGGCATGAGGCTGCAAGGGTCATTTAAAAAAAAAATTGGTAACAGTCTCTTGGCAAACACCCACTTAGGTTTCATGAATCAAAGCTTCAATTTCCAGTTCTGTTGGTGGTTTGTTGGACAAACTTAATCAATTAACTTCTTTCAGGCCTTTAAATCCACAGTTGTGAAATGAAGATGGTTGTTCTCTACCTCAATTGTAGAAAAGATTGAGACAGCACTAGGTAAAAAGGTTTATTAAGATTAGCATGTCATAATATTTTATCAGATACAGTTTTGTCCTCGATAAACAACTACTTCAAATTCCTCTCCTAAACTGCTGGCAGATCCATTTTTTCTTATGTTTTGTCTTGTGAGTCAGAGATCCAACTGGATGTAAATAGGGGTCAAGACTCTACCAACCAAACCGAAAGAAACCAAACCAAAACAAAAAATTAAGCCTTTCAACTGCATGAGTATTCATGAAGAGATGAGAACTTCATGATAGTTGTCAAAGCTTTCTCTCCCATGTGTGAAGTGGTGTAGGTGATTAGGTAGGATAGTTAATAAGTGCAGGAAGACTCTGAATTTTAAAAAGGAAATAATGTTCACTTTTTTAGACTTTATAGTGTACATTTTCAGTAATTGTTTCACAGAACTAAGTATTCGTTTCTCTTCATTGTCAATTTGAGTTACGTAAAAAAAGAAAAAAATAAAATCATAGAATGGTTTGAGTTGATATAGTGGTGTGATGACTTTAAAGATCATCTAGACAGTGCCTGACCCCCCATCCTGCCATGCACAAGGACTTCCACCTTCCAATAGTTCAGGCTATTCAAAGCTCCATTGAAACTGACTTTAAACACTTCTAGTGGTAGGGCATCCACAACAGACAGGGCGACCCTCATTTTAAAATGTCTTCCTTATTCCTTCAGTTCCTGCCTTGAGGTTCAGGGATTTGAGAGATGTGAGAAGAGTGATTACCAGTAATATCTGAGGGAAGAAAAAAACAATTTAAAATTGTTCAGTACCTACTCATGTTGTTGTAAAATGGATAGAGCAGGTCACACTTTGTCATAAGTCACATAAGTCAGTGTAAATCCGAATCCAAAAGCAAGTTTCTTAGTGTGTGGACCACACAACACCACCACCAGGAAAGAATTTAGACTACAGTGTTTGTTGAGAAGTATGATTCAAAACTTGCAGTAGCCAAGTGGTTTAGTATTACTGAAAAGGCAGAAAGTGTCTCATCATCCCCTGAACCAGAACAAATCCATATCCTTAAATTTTAGTTGTTACTGAAATTAGTTTTTCAAAATAATCCTCTTAATGTCCACATCAACAAAATAAATCTGAAATTGTTGTTATAATACATTTGTAAAAAGTTCACTTGAAAGCCTGTTCTTTGCAGTTCTGTATCAAAAGATTACAATCATCTCATGATCAAGGTTTTCTTGCATAGAAATGCTAAACTTCCTGAGAATTAATCTTTTTATCTTGGAAGTCTGTTTTTCCTGCATTTAAAATGCAAATTGGACCCTGAAAAATAAAACCCAAACTTCAATTAAAGCCATACTCTGCATACCACAAAGAGGCAATAGCTTTGAGACATCTAGACTTCCATGCTCTCTCACCAGAGGTCTAATTTGGGAGAGTACATACATTGATTTAAGTTTGCCACTGGTTTCCATAATGTTATTCCTCATCAGCAGCAACTGGATATATTCCTAGCTATTTATCATTCCCCTCTAGGCACCCAAAAGAGCGCAAATGGTCCTTACCTAAAATAAATAAGGCTTCCATCTTTGCCCTGGCATATTCAGCAGTGCAATTATATAGCACTTCAACTAAATATAGGAAATGTGAGCAGCCT
>VZTU01010642.1:346-59303 GCA_013400835.1 Zapornia atra | reverse complement strand
GCCTGTAGTTGTGCTTAGGATTGAGCAAAACCCATGTGCAGGACCTTGTACTTGGCTGTGTTGAATTTCACNCATGTGCAGGACCTTGTACTTGGCTGTGTTGAATTTCACGTGGCTCACACAGGCCCACTTCTCAAGCCTGTCAAGATCCCTCTGGATGGCATCCCTTTCCTCAGCTGTGTCAACTGCACCACACAGCTTGGTGTCATTTGCAAATGTGCTGAGGGTGACCTCAATCCCACTGTCCCTGTCCCTGACTAAGATGTTAAACAGTGTCAGTCTCAGTACTGGCCCCTGAGGAATGCCACTCATCACTGATCTTCACTTAGACATCAAGCTGCTGACTGCAAGACTTTGAGTGAGACCATCCAGCCAGTTCCTTATTCACTGTGTGGTCCATGCATGAAATCCATACCTCTCCAATTTAGAGACAAGGATATCACGCAGGACAGTGTCAAATGCTTTGCACAAGTCCAGGTAGATGTCATCAGTTGCTCTTCCCTTATCCACCAGTACTCTAAGCTCATCACAGAAGGCCACTAAATTTCCCAGGTATACTTTGCCCTAAGTGAAGCCATACTGACTGTCACAAATCACCTCTATACTTTTTATGTGTCTGAGGATAGTTTCCAGAAGGATCTGCTCTAAGATCTTGCTGGGCACAGAACAGAGACTGACCAGCTGGTAGTTCCCTGCGTCTTTCTTTTTATTTTCCTTTTAAAAAATGGGGTTTATGTTTCCCCTTTTCCAGTCAGTGGGAACTTCACTGCACTGCCATGACTTCTCAGATATGATGGAGAGTGGCTTAGCCACTTCATTCACCACATCCCTCAGGGCCTCACCAGGTTCACTGAGCTTGCACATCATCAGGTTCTCGAGCCTGATCTTCCCCTACAGTCCCCCAATCCCAGCTTTTGTCTTTTGTGACCTAGGCAGTGTGACTAGAGCTCTTGCTGGTGAAGACAGAGGCAAAAATTTTGTTGAGTACCTCAGACTTCTTCATATCCTGGGTAACCAGCTCTCGTTTGATCTGGAGGGGGACCACATGTTCCCTCATCTTCCTTCTGTCACTGACGTACCTAGGGAAACATTTCTTCTTGTCTTTGATGTTGTTGGCCAGATTTAATGCTTTAGCTTTTCTAATCTGATCCCTGGCTGCTTGGACAGTTTCTCTGTATTCCTCCCAGGGTACCTGTCCTTGCTTCCACCTTCTGTAGGCTTCCTTTTTGCATTTGATTTTGTCCAGCAGCTAATATAACGTGTGTAAGAATTTCTCATGTATGAAACCCATAGCAAAAGATCTTCTTCCACCTTCTGAACAGCTAGTGTAAAACTGCAAAGCACAAGCTGCTGTCAGCCCTCAGCCAAACCCATTTACACCACCATCTCCTCTTCATCTCTGCTGTAGTCTGGACCTAGCCTTTCAGCTTCTTTTATTGCTGGATAAATTTTTCTGTTATCTATTCAATTCATAATGTATAGACTTTTCTGTTCCCAGAATATTACTGTTCATTTTCCTACAAATTCAATTTCATTCATAGTGTAAACATGGGATCTTGACTAATGTAATCCCTTAGGAAGTTCTCAGAATATCACTCCCAAAATAAATTAGGGTAAGTTTAATAACCGAAACCCTTGGGTGTTGTGCAAAAAATCCTTAGTGTTTATAAAGTGCCTAACAGGAGATTAACTGCTCATATGTCTATTCTCAGTCCTAAAGATAGTTTAGTTACAATAAATAAATAAGAAGTAGTTGTCTATTCCCAGCATAGCTGTGTTTCGTCCTTTTTTTTTTTTTTTCCAACTGAGGTTAACTGTGTACCTTCTATGTTTCAAGCATTGTCCTTCAGATTGATCAGTTTTTCTAACTGTTAGGGAGGTAACAAAGGCTGAGATCTCACGGGTTTTCAAAGTACTAAAACTTATATTATTACTCATTGGAAAGGTTACATGAATTATTGAGAGCACAGTGAACTTTCCTTTATGCATCAGACTCAGTGATTTCACATTGTTACTTGAATTTAATCTGAAAATATCTTTTGCCTTCCATTTTGCTGTCCTGCTCTTAATTATAATTAAGTATTTTAGTATTCAAACAAAAATCAATGATACAGTATCCAAGGGATACTTCCAAACTATAAAATAAAACTTTCCTGTGTTATGTTTGACAGGATTAATTGCACTTGGGACAAAAAATGAACATGAGACTACAGTATACTTCTACATCTCTGTAATAGATAAAAATATGGTTACTGAAGCTTATTGTTTCCAGAGAGAGAAATACTTGGAGGTTATGTTGTCATATGCCTTATAATAAGTGTGGGAAGGAAATGCTAGAGGGAAGTACTCATATTCACCATACCGTAGAAATAATTAATTCAAGCGAGCATCATTATCACAGAATAGTCCCAACTGTCTTCAGATTATATGCCCTGGTGCAGTATCTCTTTATACTTTTCAGCCTTTGTTAAATGCGAGTGGTTAACTTTCCAGCAGTACTACTACCATTATGTGTATGAACTGACTAATCAATCTGAGAGTTGAAACTTTACAAAATAATTAAGCATCTCATGCAGCACAGGACATCTGTGCTCAGTGATCTCTGCTGGGATCCAATGGCTAGATCAATTAAATGGGTTGCAACAAACTCTGCCATCCCTGAGTTTCTGTTATCTTCAGTGGAGAGGTTTATGTGTTCATTTAGAGTTTTGGTTTTTTTCCCAAGCTGTGAGAAAATGATGAACTGAGAGTTTATGAAGAGGTGAATTTCCAAGTCTTATTAGAATACTTACACTGCTTTAAGTACTCTTAGCTTAACAGCTTCTGTGGTAGAAGTTAATGTAGTCACACCTGTTTCTGATTTCTATTGATATTCTTTTTAAATAGCTGCAAATTATGCCCAACTCAGTACTGGCAACCTGTTGTCCTTGTTACACCATACTAGCTGCAAAATCAAATGAACCAAAGCTATAAAATAAATGGTATATGGTACCTCTTTGTTCAGCACAAAGCCTGGAAATCAACTGGTATGTATGCAACTTTGTAGCCTTAGGAAGATACCTGTGTCTAGGATGAAACCTTAGGTCTAATACAATGCTAGGAGGCCAGCTTGCTATCAGTCTTAAAAATATAAGCAATTGCCTTTCACTGTGGGAAATGGTTCAACCCTAACAGCTCCTGCAAAATAGACGGGAAGAGTATAGGCTATTTATCTGTGTAGGTAATTAAAACTTATTTCTGTTTACATTTTGCATTGGATCTCCCTGCCTCCTTGCCCTACTCTTTCAGCTTCTAGTTACCCTACAAACCCTCTGGTCTGGCCCACTTAATCCTTCTGCTGTTTACTGCTGTGCTGTCCTGTTTTTTTTCCTGTCAGATGCTTAGATGAGAGAGCAGAAGATGATTGTAATAGAGAACCATTTACCTCTAATGCACAGCAGCAATAGGAAGAGGTGGGAGGGGTGGTGGGATCTTGTGCCATGGCAGTGAGGTATGTGATGCCCAGCGGGCACCATCATGGTATGCCTACACTAGGCATGTAGAAATATTGTCATGTGGGAAATGGTCAGGGGCTTGGGGTAAGATGGGCTGCTAGAGGTGAAGGAGCATTACTTCTGTTGATGTGGGTTGAGGTACAGCCAGCCAAAGCTACTAGAAAGTAACAGCTGCTTCTTTTTTATTAGAAAAAAGAAAAACCTCTCTCAGTGAAGTGGAGCAGGTGAAGAGATTGAGACTGTGCAATACCACTCCAAATAATATTTTTTTATTTTATAGAACATTATATTAACATTCCATATTAGGTCGATATTATGCCAAAGGGAAAAAGTGCACTCCTGGTAATTACTGTCCTATAAACCTAAATGCTAAGGTTAATGGAGAAGTGTTTAACAAGAAGTCAGTAAGAGTCTAAGGTAATTTCAATTACTTTTTTCTCAAGTAAATGAATATCGGAAACTCAGAATGCCAGAACTCACTGAATTTTCACAATTCAGGTGAATTGACTTATTACAGAAAAGGATGCAGTGAACTTGGTTTTAGACAAATATATTTGAAAATAATGACTAATGACATCTCAAATCGCTCTCAATTTATAGCCTTGTATATGCTTCCTATGAGTGATCTTTTGTTAATAATCAAAAAGGAAAACAAATTATTCAGTGTATTAATGTAATTACATAAGAACGCATGCATATGTTGTTTTGATTTACACAAGATGAATGCATGTTTTGAGATGTTTTAATAAGAAGAAATATTGCTACTAAGAAATTATTTATTTGAACTTCTTCATCAGTACATTGTTAGACCATTATGTTTTACTTCAGAATACTTTAATGTTTATTCTCTATAACCAAATTCTGCATGCTATACAAAATTAAAACGTTGATGATGTTATATTTGTATGTTAAATACTCTCAGTGTTGAACATAACTGTTAACACCAGGAAGCTTATCCCCTGCTATGCCATTTCTTGTTCTTATTGCATTTCACATTGTTTAATATCAGACTTGCAAGCTGGTTTTCAACTGAAATTTTGTATTCCTTTTTATACAGCCTTTTTGATCTACTGGTTGTAGGTGTCTTCTATCGGAGTGTAACTCTCTGTTTAATTTTTAGAAATGCTATACTGGAGGAAGATGGTTCCAATCAATCTGTAACACCTTTGAAAATTTGTTGCAAGCAAAGATTCACACTTTACATTTTAGTTTGATGGTATTGGGGTTTTTTTGAGAGAATCAGGTAAAATCATGTGTTGTAGTTGATCATAGGTAATGTCCTGTGTCAAGGTCTGTTTGGAAGACTCAAATTTGCAGGACAGTCTTCTGTAAATTAAACTTTATTTTGTGAGCTCAATAGGACAGTAAATAGACACAACATCCAAGGGCACAATGTTCTTTGTACAGAGTAGTGTAAGATGTGAGTTTACCGATTCATAAATTAATTCATGAGGTTTCTTATTGTGGTGGTTTTGGCCCTAACCAAAGGCCAAATCCCCACCAAGCCGCTCGCTCACTCCCCCCTTCAGCCGAAAAGGGGGAGAAAATAGATATTAGGAGGCTTAGGACTTGAGATAAGGACAGAGGGATCACTCTCCAATTAGTGCAATGGGCAAAACAGACGCAGCACAGAATAAAGGAAAGAAAAAGGTGATTTATTACTACTAACTACAACTACTACACCCAGTGAACCGGAATGAGATAAGAAGCGGCCAGGTCTTCAAGCACCTTCCTCCCACCCCTCCCTTCTTAGCAAACTTAAAACTCATCCCGATTTTACTCCCTTCTTCCCCCCCCAACATGGCGCGGGGAGGGGCAGGGAATGGGCAGTGGGGTTCCGGTGATTCCCAACAAGCTGCTTTTCTTCCCCAGATATTATCACTTCTACTTCCTCCCCCCACCCCTCGCCTCTTCGCACTCATGACTTTAATCAGAGATTCGCTCCCTTCTTCCCTCCCGTTCGCAGTACAGGGGGGGCAGGGAATGGAGAGTGAGGGGTTTCAGTCCGTTCCTCCCAAGCTGTCTTCCATCTCAGCTGGGGGGGGGGGGGGGGCATTCCACATACACACACCCTTCCCCTGCGGCACCGTGGGGTCCCACCCACGCGAGAGTCGTGTCCACGACCTTCTGCAGCGTGAGTCCTCTCTATCGGGGAGTCATCCCCTCACCACAGGCCTCTCAGCAGGACTCTCCCCTCCATAGGGTGCTGACGTCCGGGTCCAGACCCCCCGGCCTGGTCACCCGCAAAGTCACAAGTCCCTTGGCAAACCTGCTGAGGCGTGGATCAATCTTCACAGGGCATAGTTGTCTCTGCTCCCCGTCCTCGTCCATGGGCTTCGGGGGGACACCCGTTTCACCATGGACTCCACCACGAGGTGCAGGGGAAACTTTCTCTTCGCATTCTTCATCCCCCCCCACTCCTGCAGGCCTGGCCTTGGAGTCTGTGCAGCTTGTTACATCTTCTCACTCCCGCTCCGGTGGCAAAGTGCGCCTGCCAGCAGTTTTTTTTCTCCTATATGTGATTTACAGAGGCGCTGTGACCAGCTCTGATAGGCTTGGTCTCAAATTTGGCCTTGAATGTACCAGTGTTTTTTTCAAAACATGGGGCTCGCAGAAAGCTGTAACTGCAGCTTGCAAGAGCCACTGAAGCAGCAGTTACACCAAACTGCAACACTTACACAGAAATTCTCTAATGCGTAACTTATTCACCTACAAGGAAAATAATTACCTAGCTGAGGGTGAGAGTGCTCATCCTTCCTCCCCCATTATGGTGTGAGTGTTCCTGTATCACACTGGGAAGCACAAAAACTTCACCGTTTCAGCAGCTGCTGGATCCGCTTTGGAAACATTTTGGGCAATCTGAGGTATTTATGCCTTCTAGCTTGGAAGTTTGGTCTATACCTTTTCTGTTTAGTTAGTGAATTCTGAATAAACCGACAGAAAATCAATATGCAAGAATTACAGCTGCAAGATACAGCAAGCTGAAGGTGATATTGACTGCATAATGACCTTTAGCCTTTTCTGGCCACCGTGTCCTGCCTACATGTTGCACTTGCTTTGACATAATGGCACTGCTCCCAGCATGCATCAGCCCCTAGCTTGGTAGCCAAATCTGAGCTGGAGTTGAGTGCACAGTCACACTCCTGTCTCATGATTTCCCAATTCTTGTTTACATAACAAATGCATCCACTGGGAGTTGCAGTTGTCTTTGAAGTATGTTCTTTATGCAAAAGAAAGCCTTCTGGGCTTGAGAACTCATGAGCGTCTGTCTTAGCTTCTTTTTCAAAGCACACATCAGAACAATTCTTTTCCTCAGATTTTTTTTTTCCTTATAAACAGATATTTTAAATAAAGTTATTAATTTTTGGAATCTGAATTTGCACAGTATTCCATGATCTTTGTACCATATACTCCTATTAAAGTTGCTCATGAAATTATCAAATTCCAGATTAAAGAATCTGCTCATGAAAACAAATGTCAGAGAACTCTAAAAGACTGCTAGGCACTTTACCACCCTGAGAAAGGAAACATGGTGGAAAATATGTCCAAATATACTGAGTTGGCTAAGGTTTATATATTAAATTTTTGCTAGAGAATGGACTTGACCACAGGTTTCCTTGAGTTTCAGATACTCCTTGACCCCTGATAAAACTTTCCTCCAGACATCAGTTTCCTCTGTCTTTCTACAATAAAAATAAGGCTGAATTAATTATGCTTTCCTAACTATCAGTAGGAACTTTGAAGATGCGCAACTGCAGATGAAGATTGAGCACACTGAAAAGGTAGCTGAGCAGGTCAGAGATTTTGCAGCTATAAAGACAGCATGTGACATACAAAAAAGCTTCCAGAGTACTCCTCAATATATGCTACTTTGATGTGTCAGTACTTTACTTTTCATACATAAATGATACTCACATGAGATTACTCAGTGACATTTAATAAGGGATTTCACCCCAAGTAATTTAATTCAAATGACTTAATTCTCAGAACTTTAGGATTCAAGCTTTCAGTTGTAGCATTTCACAGATTTGTTTGCTTTCTTTGTAAATTTAAGGATAATTATTTATGAATAGCTTCAACTCATGTCAGATTTTCTTCTCATTTTATAGTCAATATTAGCAGTAGATTTACATTTCATTTTCCACTACAGTGATATACACCTATCTTTTTTGTACTTGATCTTCTATTTGTTTGGAAGAGAGTATCCTTGAAGAAGCAGCTTCAAACTCTACAAAATGCCACTGACATGGGGACGAGATTAAAAAGAGCTGTATCTTGGAGGATGGAATTCAAATGGACCAAAAATTTCACAGTTTTGAAAGCATAAAAAGAAAGCACAAGGGAAAACCCACTATACACTTTACTAAATATTATACATTCAGAATAGATAGTCTATCAAAATGTCTGTGATGCATTCTGCAAATCAAGAAAGTAAAAGCATTTTTTATAAAAAAATATTCTTCAGGACTTTTTTAAAGCTTTGTAGTAAAGTAGTTCCACATGTACGGTAGTACCACCCACAGGAAACGGTATTATAAAGTGTCAAAACTGCTATAAATTTCAGGCACTCGAAAGTTCCAAGGAAATTCACCTGTGGCAAAAGTTATACTGTGATGCTCCAAATACAGATTGTTGTGCAAAAGCAGTATAAAACTGAATTAAGTTTCCTTGGGCAAGTATAAGTGTATCCTTTGGGTATTTGACTTCTCAGTCTCAATATTCATCCCTGGATTTAACCATAGACTTTCCAAGGCTGTACAGTGTCTAACAAGACACTAGCTATAATTTATCCAGTTGCTTAGAGCCTCTATACCTGTTATATAGATTTCTGTTAATGTTGTACACTAATGAAAAAATCAAGAACATTGCCATCCCATGTATGGGCTCTAAGTAGAACAGGGTACATACACAATCACATGTATATATACTATCCTTATGTAATTTTACACCTAATTCTTTAGTCAAAATGTAAACTTCAAGGTTCATCTTAGCTTGCTTTTGGCCTGCTACTGTCCCAGGACTGAGTCTCAGCTGTTCATCATGGCGTCCAGCAGAGAGCAATACGCAATTCAATATGAATTTTAGGTGAAGCCATTTTATTAGGTGAAATCACACAGATTATATACCTTTATTACTGCAAACATGGCAAGCTAAAGAACTGCTAATTGGTTACACACACTGTTCACACCGTATTGATTGGTTAGTAATTATAACGAGTTCTGATAAACCTTATACTCTTATAGCTAAATATCCTTAGTTTACCTTTAATGCCTAAAAGTGTTTGCACACCTGCTGGTTTTGACCATCTTATTATGGTTGGTTCTTAACATGTTCCGTTACTCCCAAATACCTTCCCATAAGTGCTTCTTGGTTTAGGGTAGCCTGTACCCCTATCAACAAGGCCACTGTGTTTTGAGAATGTGATTATTAGGATCCTCTCAGCATGAGTAACTTTTCCTCTCTCATGGGAACAGAAGAATATCGTCAGGGCCTAAATCTTGGGAGAAGAGAGCTAGGCTGCTAGCAGGCCTGCTGTCTTCCCCAACAGTTAATGATGTTCAAATCTTGCTGTGCCCTTGACTGCAACCATTTTAACACCGGGGGTAATCTGGTACTCAGCTCTTCACTCGGTCACACTGGCCTAGCTATGGTTAATTTATTTGAAGTATTTTCATTCTTCAATTGCTAGAGGTTGCTTTTCCGGTGATTTTTTGCTTTCTTTTTTTTCCTGTCTTTTTTCCCCACCCTTCCCAATTTACCTCTGGAATTCACCTACCTCTTAGTTATTGTAGCACTTGGCATTTCAAAAGTTGCTGAAGGACCACTCAAATACCAAAAAAAATCCAGAGTGTGTAGAGTGATATATCCAGTAATCAAAAAAAATCAAGGGAAAATGCTTGCCTTGTCTGTGCTATCACAGAGGAGTTATTCTGTAGCAGTATACTGAAGACATTTGTAAGGTATTTGTAATCAATTAGCAATATTTGCAATTAGTTTGTTTTACAGATGGACTTTAAAGATCGATTTCTATAACTGAAATAGCAAATCTTTAATTCTGGACTCAGTTGTTTTGTCATCCATTCCAGCGAGTCAGAGACTTAATGTCTAAGCAGTATGTTATCACAGAAGATGTGATAACATGCATCAATAGATTTCACAGGTATTTGATAACTGCAGGCTTATGCTCAGGTTTCAGGTGTTGAGTTTCTGGACTCAACCTCTGGATGATAATATATTTTCTTGTGGACAAACCTTCTGCCCATTACCCTCTGACTTCTTGTCTCCCTACTGCTTGTTTCTTCCTCATTCCTGGCTCCTTTCTCACATGTAGGAGTTCCCAATCCCCATTTAGTTTTTTGTTTGTTTCTCTTCAGCAGTTTTGATCTTATCTCACTTGAGCTGCCTGTTTCTGTTCTTAGTTATGGGCTTGGGTTGAAAGCATTTGGAATAGCCTTTCTAGGTAAATTCTTCCTGGAATTTCAAATCTGCTCATTTTAATCTGTGGGGATGTTCCTATCCTGTACAGTTGCAGATAGGAGCTGCAAAGGGACAGAGCATGCTCTGTTCAGATGGCACCTTCTGAGATCTTTAGAGCTTAGCAGTTAACATCTGTGATATCCTACAGAGAAGATCACACCACACATTTCAGAGGTGTATACTGAACAATATTTTTTTCAGGGTTGGCAAGAAGCTTATCTTTGTCTGAAAAGGATTTGGCATCCCTTGTAAAGTTCAAATTCTTGTTCCAATATCTCCACCTCCCGCTAACATATAAATATGCTTCCCTCCACCACTTCAGAAACAACTAAACACTCTTTCACTCCCACTTCCATCAAACAAAAATCTGACTTATCACTGGCCACTGCAGTAGAAATGGCTAAAATGGCAAGGATATTAACAAGGAATACAAGATTAGTGTAAAATTGAAAGTTTTTGGGTATTTCCCTACCACCAATAAGAGCTATATGAGAGAGTAACATTATGATAATATGGACCAATAATATCTTAATATTATTCTATCATAAAAAAGAAAGCCAAGAATGTCACAAAAAAGTTTTCCTGTTTTTGATTTTACATGATACTCATTGCAGATTTCTTTTTACCTTCCCTTTCTTTTCTGAACTTTGTAAATATAAAGCTAGTCTGTTCTTTCCTCCTCCTCTCCTTTCTTTTACAGCTAAAAGATCAACATATTATGCTCACAGTATTTAGGTTTTATTCCTAGAAGAGTAAATGTTCTCAGTTTTTCCAGCAGTATGGTAGAAGATGAACAAGTTTGGTTGTTTTCCCTCTGCCTTTTGCACTGTTATCCTTCCAGGTTATAGGGGGATCAAACTACAGCTGTCTGACAAGGTTAGTTAAAGAGAACATGCATGCTATGCGGGCAGGCAGTAACCATAATACCCAAACAGCTGCTTAAGCAATCACTGTTCAGAGACCAATCCATTCCCAGGGAATTGTGATTCCCTCTTTCAGCATCTTTAATCATGTTGTTTGGATAAATCCAAAGTTATGACTTTGTGCTTTGTTATTAAACAATGTATGGCAGAGCCAGACAGAAACATTGTTTTTAATTATCAGGTTTCTGATTTATTGAGTGTTTCTAAGTTTAATAAATACCTGAAAAAAACATTAGCTATAGCAACTAAATACATGCATTAGCAAAAAGATATTTTACAATTCAATATCTTCTCTATTTTAACTTTCAAAACCAATACTTTTTTGATACAGAATATGTCTGTTGCATTCCTGGTAACTTGTTGTTTATGAGATGCTGCAAAATAATTTGAGAGATCAAAGTAATCTGTTAAAATAGCAGGAATAATTTAGAAGGTTTGCAGCGTAAGCATTTGGGAGGACAGCATAAGCAGCAATAAACTAATGAATTTCTGTTCTCTCTGCTATCTGACTACCATTCAAGAAATGCAGATACAAGACATTTTAACTGTTCAAAATTAATAATCAGGGTATTTGAAGATATTTATTGAGTAACAAGAAGAACTAGAGTGAGGAACGAATAAGATTTTGAACTGATTCTTATTTACAGATGCTTCTAAGCATTTTGTATTTCCCTCTGAGTAAAGATTGTGCTTTGTGATTCTTCATTCTGTTTCATATAGTTTAATCCTTTCTGAATGTGATGTCATACAGGCTGAAGAGAGAAGGAGCATAAGGAAAAAAAGAATATTGTATATGGCAGGGCTCTGTGAGTTTGTGTACTTTCCTCCTTGTAAGCTATTGTGATTAAAAGATTAAAAGGTACCATATCAGATTCATATCCACTGACAGACTTATGGAAAAATATTCTGCTGTTGGGCAGGTTATGTGTTTTACACTCCTGAGCTGCTTTGAAAATTTCAAGAAGGTAGACTGGAACATGAGCCCTGTGTGAGCTGATTCCATTTTGTTATCAGTACACTTCAGACAGATTCTGCCCCCCCATGATCTCTGAATCAGAGAAGTATTAAACTGATGTTTTAAATTTTGAAGTAAAATTGCACAAGAGTTACCTATATTTTTCAGATAGAATTTGGAATTTGAATTTGTAAAATTATAGAAGAAAAACATAGATGTTAAAATACTGAAGACTTTATTTTTATAATAACACCTGAATTTATATTTGCATATGCCTCATGCATGTTCTTTAATACATAAATTCTCAGAAATACTAGAAGATTGGGGTTTTTTAATATATAGCTTAAAGTGGTTTACATATTCACTTTATTTCAGTGGCTAGAAACTATTAGGAAAATCCTTGTGTCAAATATTACTATTTTGGTTCATTTTAAACTAATCCTGATCCATATGGATAAAAATTGCTTGAAACATTACCTTCCACTTAGTTTTGTCAATGTCACTAAGAAATCTTCTGTGGTGTGGCATCCATTGCAGACCAGTTATCCTTAGTCTAGATCCCACTGGAGCAACACCTCTACACAGGATGATGTAGCAGTTTTCAAAAATAGTATTTTATTCTAGAAATAATAAAATTGTCTTAGTGCAGAAACTTGCCTAAGCTGCTAAACTAGAGACTATTAGGAAATCTATCAGAGTATTTTTTCATGTCCTAGAGAAGACCATTTGAACTAGAATATGATATGTAGTAAATCAATCCTCATATGTTTGAAACTATTTTAAAGTGATAGGACACCCCTAGGTGGAGGTGGTCCGATTACTCATCTAAAATATATGTATTTTGTAGTTTGTTTGGTTTTTTTACAGGTGCAGTGCATTTAAATTTGTTTTGGTTTGTAGATGTAAAACTTAATTATCAGCAGATCTAAAGATGGCAGAAATCTATGTATTTTCCATAGGAGATATGATGTTCACATTTGACGTTGGATCTGTTTGTGGTAAACTGGTAATTCTGGTAATTTGGTGTAATCCATAACAAAGCTTGAACATGCCTAGACATAGTATTCAAAATGGGACTATCTTAATCCTACTTTCTTTTTCTCCACAGTCTTGAAAGTAATTAGAGAACTGGGAGTTTTATTTACTTGCTCTTTTGACTGTTTAAGAAACTAAAAAAGCACACCCTTTTTTTCCATATCACTTTGAAAGGTATTTGGTAGCACCCTCATGCTTCTTTGTTTCATGGAGTTTCATAGTTGGGCTAGCTCAGTCGGTAGAGCATGGGACACTTAATTTAAGGCTTGTGGGTTTGAGCCTCATGTTGAATATCAAAAAGGACTGTGGTGCTTCAGCCCCAAACAGTGGTTGAGCACCACCTGCCACCCACTCCTTGAGGAGGAACAGACAGAGCCTGTGCAGACCCTCCATATGTTGGGATAAGGACAGTTTACTGACAAAATCACCATGGAAGGAGAACAGTAACAGCCCACACCAAGTTTCACTTACATGATTGACCTAATGATGACACACAATACTGCACCAAAATAAGGACTGACCCTTACCACACTTGGACTGCCCTTCCAGACCTGCCCCTTTTATGGGGAAGTGATATCAGGTGGTGTGGAAACAACCTGGGGTGACTCAGCTCACCTGTGCTGACTGCTTGAGGAGGACAACTCTAGCCTGGCCAGAACAAGGACATCTACTAAAAACTCAAGAGTGGAAATGTGATAGAACATCAGCTTCAGAGTTAGTGTAGTTGTCTATGTTTTGTGTTATACTATCTTTCCAGTTAATGTAATGCAAACATTTTTAGGTACTTCTGTATTCAAGTGCACTGGAAATTTATATACAACTGGAAGAACTAGAGAAGTTTTTTTCAGAGACAATAATGCTGTAAGTTTAAGTGAGAATTCAGCTAAATTCTATTACAATACAGTCAAGAGATTGACACATGAAGCTTCAATAAACCATAAGAAGTCCTGGAAAAATTAGAGCATTGTAAGAAAATACAGGTTGAAATTTCATGCCTGCCAGTAGAAGAACAAGGAGGAGGAACCAGGAGAGCAGTAGGCCTTGAATTTTCTATTTAGCTAACATCCCTAAAATTGGAGTGTGTAAATGGTAATAGCATTACTCTGTGAAGAATTGTTTGTAGTCTACATATTTACATAATACAGGCAGGACTAAATTAAATTCTACTTTATATGTGTGTCTTACCTATATTAGGAAGGTCTGAGTCAACCTAGATGGGTATTTCTAAGATTTAGTAAGTGATTGATTAAAAGCAAAATATAAGGTAGTGGAATTAAATTCTCAGATTCCTCCAACATCCATTGTATAGCAAGCACAAGTGAAGGATGATGTTTACAGTATTGTCTTTATGAGGCAATTTCTGTTTGTGTACAGGGTCCTGTTAAAATGGGTGTGGGAACAAATGTTCTGCTTATACTCTCTGTGGGGGATTCTGTTGTGTTAAAGAATCAATATGATGGTGATATGATTAGAAAACATTCATGCTGGATAGCGTCCCATGCTTCAAAATATAAAATAATAATATTTTTTGTCTCTTACTCTGCAATTTTGTTTGGCAGTGCCTCAGGTAAAATTGCAGGATCACATTTTTCTCTCCCCTACACACCTAGAGATGGTTGCAAGGTGGTCAAAATACTTCCATCCTACACTTCATGATGACGTACGGGGGTAATAATAGGGAAATGTAGGGAAAAAGAGATTGAGCCACAGCTGAGGAGGGAGGAAAGAAGAGAAGCAATCTTCAGCTATCAGTGAATGTAAATTTGTTAAAATAAGGAAGTCTGCCAAAAGAACAGTTTGTTTTGTTGTTTTCTTGTGGGCTTTTTTTGTTGTTGTTGTTTTGTTGTTGTTGTTTGTTTTGTTTTGTTTTTTAAATTACGAAACTAAGAACATTAGGGGAGTTTTGTGGTATATGAGTTTCAAAATCCTGAGGCTGGCAAAGCTAAGGAAATGCTAAATTCAAAAGGAGGTTTCAATAGGATTTTTTTGAGCTTTAGTGCTGTGCTATTTTTGGAAGAAAATAGATAAAAGGTGGTTATGATGGCATATGAAATTTTATCCCTTTGGGAAGAAGGGACCTGAATTAATTGCTTATTTCCTCCCCTTCTCCCTTTTTACGTATGGTTGGATTGCAGAAAGAATTGATCTTAAAAGACTTGGGTGAAACATAAACACATAGTATTCCTGTCTGAGTGTAGTTTCTGTAACTGGCTGTCATGTGTAACAGTTTTAAGTATTAAACATGCTAAAATCATAAGGGGATAGAAAAAGAGCAGCAAAGATTATGGAAGTTCTATTTCTCAAAAAGCATTCTCAAAAAAACTTTTAAAGAAAGCAAAAATTGAATATTTTTAAACAGTAAAATGAAAAACTAAAAAAAGCATTGTATTAGTTGACTGAGTGTTATTTTCATGGAATGGTAGGGATTGGAAGGGACCTCTGGGGATCATCTAGATAAAGATGATCCAGATAAAGCAGGATCACCTAGAGTAGGTCGCACAGGATTGTGTATAGGCAGGTTTTGAACATCTCCAGAGAAGTAGACTCCACAACCTCTCTAGGCAGCCTGTGCCAGTGCTCTGCCAACCTCCCAGTAAATAACTTTTTCCTCATATTCAGGTGGAACTGCCTGTGTTCCAGTTTGTGCCCATTTTGTCCTGCGGCTGGGCAACACTGAAAAATCTAACCCTACCTCTTGGCACCTGCCCTTAAGATATTTATGAACATTGACAAGGCACCCTCTCAGTCTTCTCCTCTCTGGGCTAAACAGAGCCAGCTCGCTCTGCTTTTCCTCATACAAGAATTCCTCTAGTGCTCTAATCATCCTTGTAGCCCTCCACTGGATTCTCTCCAGTGGTTCTCTGTCTTTCTGGCATAGAAACAATGTCTGCCAACTCCCTCAGCACTCATGGGTATATTCCATCAGGGCCCATGGATTTGTGGACATTGAGTTTGCATAGCTGTTCTCTAACCCTATTGCCCTCAAAAAAAGGAAGGTCTTCCTTTCTCCAGAATCTGTCTCCTACCTCCAGGGTCTAGGATTCTTGAAGGCTGGCCTTAGCAGTAAAGACCAAAGCAAAGACAGCATTCAGTAACTCCACTTCCTCTGTTTCCTCCATCACCAGAACACCCATCTCATTCAGCAGCTGGCCTACATTTTTCCTAGTCTTCATTTTGTTGCTGATATACTTGAAAATGCACTTCTTCTTGTCCTTGATATCCACATCCCCTGCCAGATTTAATTCCAAGTGGGCCTTAGTCTTCCTCATTGTAACTCTTGACAACTTTATTCCTCCCAACTGTCCAGTCCTGTTTTATATGTTCTGTAAATGTCCTTTTCCCCCTTGAGTTTTTCTAGAAGCTCCTTGCTCATACATGTGGGTCTCCTGTCTCTGTTGCTTGATTTCTTATTCTTTGGGATGCACCAATATTTAGCTTGGAGGAAGTGGTGCTTGGTTATTGACCAGCTCTCTTGGATCCCACTGCCCTCTAGAGCCCCTTGGTATTCTCCCAAGCAGGTCTTTAGGAGAGCAAGCTTTGACCTCTTCAAAGTCCCATGTCATAATCAGTCTGCTGTAGACTAATCATCACTTTGAGAAGTGTTTGCTATCTTTGCTGTTTCCAGATATAAAACCGAGATGTCAGGAGTTCATAAAGTCATTTAACTTCAGTGTATTTCAAACAGCTGTGCCAATGCTGGCAGAAAAGGGAGATCTCAAGTCCAGGAAATTTAACATTGCTAGTGGCAGGCTTATGCTGTGAGTGTAAAATCAATGCAGTCACAAGCTTCTAACAAAAAATGGGTGGGGGTGTTTACCATGTTTGTATACAAGAAAGACAGTATATACTGACTGCATATTTTGAAAATTCCTCTTGTATTTGGAAACCATTAGAACTATACTTGGCAATCTTCAATTGATAGAATTCAAAAAATCTTTTAACTGACTTAACCAGTGATCTTGTAACAATAATATGCTATACAGGTCCATCGTGGAAATATTTAAAATAAAAAACTTACTTTCCTCTTTTTCTGTAGCCTGTTACAAGGCAATGGGCCTCCAGAGCATGGCTTCTTGAACCACTGTTATACAAGTGAAACACTCATTTTGTTCTGTGAAGGTCCACAGCTGTTACTAAGATGGATCAGCTGTCAAATAATGTTACGTTAGCTCTAATGTTAGCTCAACCCAAAACTCAACGGACATCAATACATACCATTATTTCAGTTTATCTTCCCAGAGAACATTTTGTGCATCAGGTGCAGAGAGCAAAATACCAGATTTGATGATTTTTCATGAGCAAGCCATAATATTTTGCCTAACCTAGAAGAGGGCATGAATTCTCAAAACATTTGTGAAATGGCTTCTATCTTTCCTGTTTCAATCTTGGTGTCTCAACATAGGCTCATAATTTTTAATGCTCTTACTGAAGCTGCTTCTAAGCAATTTCAGTGTTACGCCCTCTATTTGTACACATAGCCAGTTAGGTATCACTTCAATATCTGCTCTTTGAATCCAGAGACAGAATGTTCTCTGAAGTTGTCTGCTGACTTCCTCAGCGTATTTCTTCTGTCTCCAGAGACTTCCTGGCTGTCTAGGAACTACCTCTTCCAAATTTCAGTTTTAACACCTCTACTCTTAAACTTCTGAGAGACTTGGATATAAAGGTTTAAAACTGTGCAATAGGTGTCTTAAGTTTCCTCAACCAAAACTGTAAATTCTTAATGTTGGCTCTGCTCTTGTTAAAAATGGATGGGCTTGTGTGGCAAGGTTTTGGTGGTGGAGGAGGGGGCTGTAGGAGTGGCTTCTACAAGAAGCTGCCAGAAGCTTCCCCCAAGTATGACAAAGCAAAAACCAGCCAGCTAAAGGCCAGACCCACTCCTGACCAAGGCTGAGCCAATCAACAATGGTGGTAGCACCTTTCTGATGAGAACATATTTAAGAAGAAAAAAAACCCAACAAACTCACAAGCACTTTTTGCAACAAGAGAAATGAGTGAGAAGATGTAAGGAACTTTGTAGACATGAAGGTCAGTGAAGAAAGGGGGGGAAGAGGCGCTCCAGGCACCAGAGGATAGATTACGCTGTAGCCTGTGGAGAAGACTATGGTGGAGCAGGTGTCCCCCTGCAGCCCATGGAAGATGTTGGGAAGCAGAGACCACACCTGCAGCTGGTGGAGAGGCCCCATGCTACAGCAGGTGGATATATATTAAAGATGCTTCGACCCAGTGGGAAGCCTATGTTGGAGCAAGCTCCTGGCAGGAGCTGCAGCCCATGGACAGAAAGACCCATGTTGGTATGGGTCTACTGGGGAAACTTGCGACTCCATGTGGGACCACGCTGGAGCACTCTGGACCTGGAGATTGGTCCCCCATAGAAGTGACCCACGCTGGAGCAATTGGTGAAGAGTTGAAGCCCCATGGAAAGCACTCACATTGGAGATGTTCATGGAGGACTGTCTCCCATGAGTGGGACTCCATATTGGAGCAGGGGAAGAGTAAGAGGAATGCCCTGCTCCGCCGTAAGAAGGAAAACAACTCGCAAGGGACTGACCAAAACCCCCATTCCCCATTCCAGCCCCCGCAACCCATGCCACCCTTGGGGGGGTAGAAGGGAGAGAAATCATGTTTAAAGTTAAGTCTTTTAAGAAGGGAGGGGTGGGGAGAGGTGCTTTAAGATCTGGTTGCACTTCTCATTACCCGACTCTGGTGTCACTGGGTGTGCAGTGCAGGGTCATAAATTAGAGAGTTTCTTTCCTTTATTCTGTGTTGAGTCTGTTTTGCCCATGATGCTAATTGCAGAATGATCTCTCCCTGTCCTTATCTCGACTCCTGAGCCTCTCAATATATATTTTCTCCCCTGTCCAGCTGAAAAGGGGAGTGATAGAGCCACTTTGGTGGGTATTTGGCCTCTAGCCAGAGCCAAAAGACTGCAAAAATGCTATATTTTTTTTCTTTTCAGGTTTCTACCTTTGGCACCTGAAAGCCTTCTCTACACAGAACTTGCAAAACTACTCTGTATTTCAGGGATAATTTGATGTTCAACATGCCAGTTCCCACTGATGGCTCAGTATGGGTAAGCATACAAGCAGCTGTGGCACTTCCATCAACATTTGCCGTAAATTTGGAAATCCCAGACATAAGCACCATCTCTCTGTGCAAGGTACTACTGTAAGCTGTGTGAAACCTAAGTACTTCAGTTACTGTGGGTACATAAAAAAAAGATCTGTGCTCTAGAAAGCTCTGGGTTTGCTGAAGTAAAGATAAATAACTTATAACCAAGGCAGTCTTTTATACTAACCTATGTACATGTTTAATTTTAAAAAGTGGTTATCTTTTTATATGGTGCATGCTTTGCTAAAAGTAGAAAAAATATAAGAAAAGTTTAGCCTGAATGTAGTTCTGTGCTGAACGTTCCTTGTCAAAAAAGTCAACTTGCATTCATTCAGTAAATTAACTCAGATTCTCATAATAATAATAATAATCATCATCATCTTGAAAAGCTATCCTATGGTCATGCTGAAGATTTTTCTGCTTTTGACATCATCATAGTGCACTACAGGGAAGTAGCAGATGCTATGTAGCTATTCCTTAGCGTGCTCTGTCTGCTGTTTAAACATATTTATCAATAACTCACTGCATGGGTAACTGAAATATTTCTAATGTAGATCAGTTGATAGATGTTCTCATTAACAAAAAGCTGCAGGCCATGTCATTATCATCACCATCTTCTTTATTCTTTCCAGCATTACTAAGTGCGTAGGTTTGCTATGCATATGTATATGTTTGGGAGAGAGGAGGGTTCTGCTCAGCGATTTCTTTTATCAGTCCATGTTCCTGATTATTTGCCCCTCCTTTTTTTTCCTTTTCCTCATTTAGCCTGTGATGGTGCAGCAGAATTCTAATTAAATTACTTTTAGGACAGTAGATCTAGACAGAGATTTTTTTGATAGAGAACTGTGTTAAAAGATGATGAAGATGGTGTCTTTGAATCCAGTGATGAGAGATTTACTTTGTCCCCTGGTGTTATTCAAATAGAAATAAAAGGCTATAACGCTAAATCTGTTTTTTTTTTTAAATACTGAAGATAACTAGCTGAATGCTGATGTAAAAATTATTCAGGAATGTCTGCTCAAATTTCAAACAGCTGGCTTTGGTGCTGTGGGGTTTGTCTGGCTTCCTTTATTTTTTAAAGAGAGGCTTTTGTTTTACTTACCCTTTGTAACTGTTGTTTATGAACATTTGTGAGAATGGCTGCACTTTTTCAGAATGCATATATTGCTATGCATACAAAAAAATTCATTATTTATTGTTGACTATTCTTCCAAATAACTCAGAAAACAAAGTGATATCACTTTGCCCATAATGCACGAGGAATGAGTACCGCATACTTCTAACACGCTAAGATCCACCCACATGTATACTCTTCTACAATTGATACAGGCAGAAGAGTTCTGTGTTGAGTAAGAGAAAGTCTGCAGAGAAATTAATTTGAATGATCAGCTTACAAGGAATTCATAAGCTCAAAGTTGTTGTTCAGATTACTTTGTGGACAGGTATTTGGAGCTCAACAGAGCAACGGTGAGAGATGTTCCACACCTCAGTATTAAAGCAATATGGTCATGCAACATTTTGGGAGAGGGAATTTGGTGGAATGAGAAGTCTGTAACCAAGAGAAAGAGTGGTTAGGTGCTGGAACGGGCTGCCCAGAGAGGCGGTGGATGCCCCATCCCTGAAGGTGTTCAAGGCTAGGTTGGATGGGGCCCTGGACAAACTTGTCTAGATAATGCCTGGAGGTTGGTGGCCCGGATTGTGGCGGGGGGGTTGGAACTATATGATCCTTTGGGGTCTCTTCCAACCCAGACCATTCTATGATTCTAGTATTCTATAATAAGAGGAAGCAGTGGAATAATGCTTTCTGTAATACTGATAAGGAATGATTCTTTTAGAGGATTTGAACAACCTGGCTTCCTGTTAAATTCAATTTCCTTTCTTAAAGAATGTCAGACATTAATTACTTCCTTGGCATGGAGGGAAGTTCAGATAAAATATAAGGATTTTAGGATATCTTTTCCTTTTCTTCGGTGCATCCTTGAAACACCAATCCTGCTGGACTTGTTAGATAACTTCTACATTTGTATGCTCATCAGTAGTAATAAATTTTACTCCAAACTGGTGACTTCCCTGTAGATTACTGTAAGATATTTGAAAACATTTATTTGATAATTGCTAGTCAAAATGGAAATGTTTTTAAAATTTTCTTAAACCAATGTCCTTTCTAAGTAACTTAAATTTATAATCTTAAAATCCAATTACTTCTGCTAGCTCTTGCTCCTCTAGCTTTTCTTTGATTTTTGTCAAGTCTTATTAAACCATTTCAGTTATTCAAAGCTTTATACTTAAGCTTAGCAGTAAGACATAATTCTGTGTTTTGGCGAACTTCCAACTTCATATTCTTGATGCAAACAAACACTGCTTATTCTAAGTGTCCTTAGTATAAGATCCTGTGGCACAGATTTAAATTGATCTGTCTTCAACCGGTCAATATTCTTTACACACATAATATTATCTCAATAGAGATATAAAAAAGATTGCAAAAATTAATTTATTTCTTCTTAAATATGAAACTTTAAGTCAAGGGGAAAAAACAGGCTGGCATCTCTTTTTAGAGAATTGGTCAAGGTTCCTAAAACAGTACATTCTGTCTTGCTTCCTTAAATCAAGGTAATTCCATGGGAGATATATGTGAAAAAACTCAAAACTGTATATTGAAAGCAATAACATAAAGAATTCACCTCTTATTGTTCTGCTGTAATTTTACTCTGAGATACACCAATCAGTCCACAGAAAGCACGAGTAATTGATCAATATCTCCAAAGATTCTGATGAAAACGCTTCGATGCTATTTAAAATTTCAAAATTGCCAAAAGCTAAAGCGGAAAGAACAAGCTATAAAGATATGTTGCAGGTTTGACATGGTTAAAATTTAATCAATTCAAAATTTGTTAATAGTACAAGGTAAGTCAGAAGTTAAATTTTAGCATCACTTAATGATTGACTAATTTTAAAGATTTACAAGTAATTCACTAAAATATGTTATGATCAGAACAGTGACTTGATTACCGATTCAAAGATGACTAGATTCACATTAACTTCCTTTAAAGGTTCTTAAATCCAAGTGTATATTTATATATATATATATGTCTATCATAGTCATAGAATGCTTTGGGTTGTAAGGGACCTCAAAGATCATCTAGTTCCAATGCCCTTGCCATGGGCGAGGACACCCTCACTAGACCAGGTTGTGCAAAGCCCCATCTAACCTGGCCTTAAATGCCTCCAGTGATGGGGCTTCCACAACCTCTCTGGCCAACTTGTTACAGTGCCTCACCACCATCATAGTCAAAAATTTCTTCCTAATGCCTAATCTAAACCTACCCTCTTTCAGCTTAAAGCCATTACCCCTTGTCCTGTCACTACACTCCTAGGTGAACAGTCTCTTTCCCACTTTCCTGTAGGAGCCCTTTAAGTATTGGTATGCCACTATAAGGTCTCCTCGGAGCCTCCTCTTCTCCAGGCTGAACAAACTCAACTCTCACAGCCTGTCTTCATGGGAGAGGGGCTCCAGCCTCCTGATGATCATCTTTGTGGCCCTCCTCTGGACTTGCTCCAACAGCTCTACATCTTTCCTGCACTGGGAACTCCAGAGCTGGATACAGTACTCCAGGTGGGATCTCGCGAGAGCAGATTTGAGGGGTAGAATCACCTCCTTTGACCTGCTGGCCACGCTGCTCTTGATGCAGCCTAGGACACAATTGGCCTTCTGAGCTGCTAGTGCTCACTGCTGGCTTGTGTTGGACTTATTAATCAGCACCCCCAAGTCCTTCCCCTCAGGGTTGCTCTCAATCTATTCTCCACCCAGCCTGTAGTTGTGCTTGGGACTGCACCAACCCTCATGCAGGACCTTGCACTTGGCTGTGTTGAATTTCATAGAGTTCTTATGGGCCCATCTCTCCAGTCTGTCAAGGTCCCTCTGGATGGCATCCCTTCCCTCCAGTGTGTCAACCTCACTACACAGCTTGGTGTCATCAGCAAACTTGCTGAGGGTGCACTCAATCCTACTGTCCATGTCACTGACAAAGATATTGAACAGTGCCGGTCCCTGTACTGATCCCTGAGGAATACCACTTGTCACAGACCTCCACGTGGACGTTGAGCCATTGACCACCACTCTTTGAGTGTGACCATCCAGCCAGTTCCTTATCCACCAAGCGGTCCATCAGTCATATCCATGTCTCTCCAATGTAGAGACAAGTATGTCATGCTGGACCTTGCAGAATCCAGGAAGATGATGTCCGTCATATATATACATATATGTATAGCTACATATATACGTATGTAAAAAAACATAAACCATAATACAAACAGGTAAAAAAACCCAAAAACTTGGGCACACTGAGACATACCACGCACAATCATAAAAGCTAATGTATGTATTTAAACTCATACATAAGTTGAGGGGAAGATGAAGGAAGCTAACTTATAGTAAAATTCCCTTCTCTGAGGGAATACTTGCAGTGCATTGGCATTGTTCAGTGGGCAATACAGCACACTCAGTCTCACTCAGCCTTGTGAGACTCAACAAGGCTGGCATCACCCTGGTCTTCACAAACAGATGATTCTCATGAAGTTTGTGCCTGAGAGATGTCTCAGCGTAGGGAGGATAGTGATCACAGCCCACTGCAATCCAGAGGAGCTCTAAAAGGTCTCCTATCATAGAATTGCTATTTATAGGGTCTAAGAGAGTTTACTTTTGTCAGGTGCTCCAGCACAGCTTCAGTGGTGAAATATTCCAGTACTTTACACCAGTTGTGCAGACTCAGAACTTCTCTGGCCTCTTCAACCTTTTTGGGTTGTGCTGGGTTGTCAATTATAATTATTGTTCCCAAGTAATGAAGGAACAAGAATGTCATGGATTGAACACAGATGTACCAGGCTGTTCTTGCTCCCAAGTGACCAAGAACCAGACACACTAAGGGGGTGTTTGAAGCTCTAGTCTGCTTTTTGAGCCACTCAGGTATGTGTCTAAAAAATAAAGAATAAATTGAGCAAATTACCAAGCAGCTCAAGAGTGGGAGGGTTACACCACCACAGGATAAAAAGACTTTTTTTTTCTACAGAATTTTCGCTTTGTTTTGCAGTTAAAAACTCAGCTAAGGGAATCACATGAATCTCTGCTCATATTTTAAAAATACATATTTAAAAATACAAGGGTGCTTTCAGATGACTTGTGGGGAAGGACCTGGGTGTCATGGTGGACAAGAAACTTAACATGAGCCAGCAGTGTGCTCTTGCAGCTCGGAAGGCCAATGGTACCCTGGGCTCCATCAGAAGAGGGGTGGCCAGCAGGGACAGGGAGGTGATTGTCCTTCTCTACTCTGCCCTTGTGAGGCCCCATCTGGAGTACTGTGTCCAGATCTGGGGCCCCCAATACAAGAAAGATGTAGAACTGTTGGAGAGGGTTCAGAGAAGGATCACGAAGATGATTAGAGGACTGGAGCACCACCCCTATGAAGAGAGGCTAAGAGAACTGGGCTTGTTCAGCCTAGAGAAGAGAAGGCTGCTAGGGAACCTCATTGCAGCTTTCCAGTATCTGAAGGGAGCATACAAACAGGAGGGGAATCAGCTTTTTAAAAGGGTAGCCAATGGAAGGACAAGGGGGAATGGACTAAAGCTAAAGGAAGGAAGGTTTAGATTAGATATTAGGGGGAAGTTCTTTACAGAGAGAGTGGTGAGGTGCTGGAACAGGCTGCCCAGAGGGGTGGTGGATGCCCCATTCATTGGAGGTGTTCAAGGCCAGGTTGGATGGGGCCCTGGGCAACCTTGTGTAGATCCAGGCCTGGAGGTTGGTGTCCCTGCCTGTGACAGGGGGTTAGAACTCTATAATTCTTGGGGGCCCTTCCAACCTATGCCATTCTATGATTCTATGATCCTGTGAAAGGCTGTAACAACTAACCTTCCAAGCTTAAATGCCAAAAGATTTAAACCCCTAATTTTTAAAATTATTTCATATGTTTTATAATTAAAATATATAACAAGTTTTGGATCCATTGCAGTGCAATAATATTTTTAGACCTGCAGAACCATTAACGGAAGAACATTAATTACAATCATGCATTAGACATTATAAAATTTTCAGCTATATCCTTTCCTCCAAACTGCTATGTAAATGGCTTTTTTTTCATGTCATGGATAACGTTTTCAGAAATGACAAAGGTATATAGGCCATAGCTTTAGATATACAGGTTTGCCATTTCATTCTGTACGCACTGGCAGAGCATATTCCTTTCCTTATTTTGCTGTGTTCTTGGCTTCCTGCACAGGTCTGATCCTAAGCCAGGCCTAAGATGTGAGGGAAAAAAAAGCCCTCCCTGCCTTACAGGAGGCACCGTGGAATGGCTACAAATACAGAGCTTGTAAAGGAGGACTGGCAGAAAGCACTACCCGTGAAAGAATGCAAGATAACTTGTTTTCAAGGTGTTCTTTTTTTTTCTATTTTCCCCTCGCAGCAGTGATGTGTTTCTTCTGGAAAGCTGCAGCATATGTGACTTCAATGTTCTAATAAAACACAAATCTAAAATACTTCCTGTCTTTTGACATACTGTAAGGAAGAGACAGCATACCTGATCCTCATGACCTGTTTGGGACCTTTTCACCAGTTTTGTTGTCACATTCAGTCCAATTTTTTAAAGCTTATTAGATATACAAGCAACCCAAAATCTGTTTTGTAATTCATTATCAGATCACAAATTTAGCAGTGTGAAGCATACAAATGAATTCTTTGGAGTTTCAGATATGAAATAACTTTTCCTGATCACTGAAATAGATTAAAACCCTAGAAAACCATCCCTCTCTCTGTTCCGTACAATGCTTTGCTGATATAGGTCTTTGCCTGCAGGAAGCAATAACCTCACAAACTTTTGAATATGTTCCTGATCAGCAACCACTCTATCCTGTTAATGTTAAAGAAAATTGCAGTAATAGAATGATATTTGCATTTTTACCATACAAATTCATAACCTGGGCATACCAGCATTCTATGAATGTAACTTGCAACTTAAACTCAGATTCCAGTAGCAGTGCCATACTCAGAGCACACACTCAGTAGATATTCCTTCTAAACAAGTGTCATGATGAAATCAGCCCCTTATTTTGGCAATTTACTGATTAGAGCTCTCCAGCTTAGCAAGGTTAAGAATCACTGATTCAGAACACTGCCTACAATTTGGATGAATGACCTGGTGTCAGAAACAGTCATCATTCTGTCCAAATCACGGTAAAGCTGGGGACTTGAATGCATGAAAATTTATCAGATTTTGGATATGACAGACCTCTGTCCTTCTGTGCAGTCACTCTTGAATGGGTTGAATTTTTCTTATTTTGTCATGAAAATAAACTTGTGATGGCATTGAGAGAAAAGTAATCATGAAATAAATTGTACAGTGTTTTGAGATAGTGTAAATCTGCTGGATTACCTGAATTTCTTTACTATTTGCTCCTTCATTTATTATTCTTAATTAATCAAAGAGGAAAAAGCTTGTTGCACAAAGTATAAGAGTCTGAGAGAGGCTTTCCCATTGAGTCACAAGGTTCAGAAAAGATCCCTTTGCTTTCTACACTCCTTTTCAGCGAGGAGCCTAGGTATGACATGGTCCAGTCTTAGTCCCAGAACTGGTCATCGGTGCATGTCTGAAGTGTTATTTATATAACTACATATCACACTCAACATGTGCCTGTCAGAGCCCCCAAAGGACTTGCACTGAGACAGTGTCACAAAGTTGAAAGTAAAAGAAAGCTTATAAAAGTGACATATAAAAAGTTTAGAGTTGCCACTGATAAATGCACTTCAAGCTATAGCACTAATACATAACTGATTATAACACTAGCAAAACACTACCCCAGGTATTCACTGAAAAGGTAAAATTGCAATTCTTTACCAAGGAGGCCTCCGTATCTTGGGTGGAGGAGGAGCACAGCCCACTGACTAACTCTTTGGGGTCTTCAGTTTATTCTCCCCTTCCTGCAGGGGGGTAACTTCCTCAATATCCTTTATACCCCAGCCTTAGCTGTTCCCTCCAGGGGGCAATGTTTAACATGATTTGCATAGAGACTCGAGTACTGTAGTCATATAAGCTTAGCATGTACTCCTTTTAGCTCATTATTATATTTAGGAGTGTCAACTTTAATATTCATATCACAGTTAATGAAGCAAAAAGGTCTCGCTCCAAGTACCCATGGCCTTCAGGATTCTGTTTGTTCCACATTCTTTAGCCAAAACAGGGTCATCCCATTGCTATCAGACTCCCTTCCGTTGGTTGCTCCTCACCAACACTCCATCCACAATGTTTGTATAAGACATAAGTGGATACCCGTGGTTTTAACCTCTTAGGAGCAATTCCCACAGAGCTCCTGGAGGCTACATCCCCAAAATCCAAGGAACAGCTCATGACCATGGATTATTCTGCCTCAAAACACCAGATACTTGGGATAAATTTACAAAAGAAGTTGAATGTTACAAACTTCTGAGATATTTTCAATTTTTACCATACCCGTGAGTCAGGCACCACATGCCCTGTATAATACTTTGGATCAGTGTGAGATGCATGAGTGCAAGCACTCTGATTGGGAAAATAGTCAATAACAAATCTTGTAGAAACAAATGTCTTAAATTCTACTCTGCCAGTAGTGCTCTTTCCTAGTCTTCAGGGAGCAGTACCATCCTCTTGGGAATCAGAGACTACATCTTGTCCTGGAACTGATGCTTGAAGTTTGTTTGTCTTGTTCTCTAAAAGATGTACTCGTAAAGCTGTCATTTGGGCTGTTTGTATTAAATAGTTTGAGTGTTAGGGCATTTGATTATGATGAAAGTGTAACTACTTCTTACCCTCCCCTGTGGAGCATGGAATAAATTCATATCACTGTTACTCCTACAGATAATTTAATCTCAAAGAATAGGTGACAACACTTTCCTTTCTTTCTGTTGAAACCACTTTCTGGATCAGAAAGATTTTCCTAGATCTAGCAAAGTAGTCAGGCTTGGCACAGCCTTTTTCACATCAGGTAGATTTTTTCAGTCAGTTTTCCTCAGAATCTAAACACGACAAATCTTGAAATAAGTTTGTAGATCACTATTTTTTGTGACATCTAATTATACTGCTATGCTTTATGTGGCCTGTATGTGGAGAGAAATAGCCTCAGGCCAGATGCAAGGATGAATCTAATTGAGATACAAAATTAAATGTTAATTAAGAGTTCTCCAGGAGTAGAGGAGAGGTGTCATAGTCTTGCCCCAGATGGGAGCTCGGTACCATGCAGCTGCTCTCTCTAAGATGTGGTGTGGTGGGGAATTAAGAGGAGGGGAGGATGGGGAGGGAAAAGAAAAACAAAAAACAAACCCTGTGAGTTGGGATGACAGTTTACTAGGACAGCAGAGAGAGAGGTAACAATACCAAGAATTCTTAGCAAAATACACAAAACTGGTGATATACAATGCAGTTTCTCACGGAACTGCACAACTCAGGCATACAGCTCAGAGCCATCCCGAAACTGGACCTTGTGTCTGGGAGCCATGTCCTCCTCCCACCACCTCTCCCTTTATGCTAAGCATGATATAATTGGTATGGAATACCCTCTTTGGTCAGTTTGGGTCACCTGTCCTGTCTGTGTCCTCTCACAGCTTCCTGGGTGCCCCCCACCTTCTCATTAGCAGGGCAATATGAACAACTGAAAAGCCCTTTACTGCTTGGCAACAGCTAAAACATCAGTGTGTTATCATCACTGCTCCCATCCTGCCTCCCAAACAGGACATTCCACCCTCTGCTAGAAAGAAAATTAACCCTCTTCTTGCCAAAACAAGGACAAGAGGGAAAAGGAAATAGCAGAAGCCTCTGCACTGCCACGTGTTGCATCACTGTCCAATAACAGTGTTGCTTTTCCCCATCTCTTGTGAAAGGCAAATGAGTTAGGGTGTATCACAGAGGGTAGCTCTATGAGGTAGTCTTCAGTCACTGTGAGAGCAGGAAATATTTGGAACTATTCAGGACATTCCAGCTTGGTATGACTTCTCGTACTAGTAATGCAGCCTCACAAATATATCAAGCTGTTAGATTAGGAAAGTGAAAGGCTTTAAATTTTAAATTTAAATCTAAATCCTATGTTTCTAATTGCTATTGTGTTATTGTAACTGGTTTACATATTTTCTTTAATCCTTTGATCTTGCCTCTTTGTAAAGCTAATTTCTAGTAATATGACAAACTCCGTGGGCAGCTAAATCTTTTATGGTAGACTGTGCTAGCTATTTGAGTGCCTACTATGCACAAAGTTGTGAACCTCCAGAAAGCTCGTAGAGCAACTCATACTCATGCTGCTGAAGCCTTGTCATACATAAGTGTGACATGCTTCCCAAACATGATGTAGCTTTTGTCGTTAGTAAGAGACTTGTTGGCTAGCAAAAATACAAAAGGAGATCAAAACTTTAACTCTTCATAAGCTTCTGGCACACCATTGTCCATGTACAACACATGTAAAAATATTTAAGGTCATTGGCCTGGATAAAAAAAACTGTGAAAAGCGTCATGACTTTGAAGCGTAGTGATTACAGCTCTCATGAGAAAGTGCTCACATCTTGCTTGACTGAATACTTCGTATATTAGCCAAGGGCCATTTAATATATAATAACTGAAAATTTATTGGAGGGAAGGCTGCAGCTCAGCTCCCTGGTGAATGTCCATCACAAGACTAGATAATCAAGATCACTTATGGTTCTCTGACCCTTCCAGTCCAACAAATCTTTAATTGTTCTCTCCAAAGTCAAATAGCTTTAAGTCTCCTCCTCCCATGACAGCATATGGTCTGAACACAGCTTTTGACAGAATGCATCTTGAATTCCTTTCTGGAATAGCACAAATCTATTGTGTGGAGAGTTATTAATCCGTAACATCCTAAGTTCTGGAGTCTAGCATACTTCAGAGGAAATTCGGATTGGGGGTTGGAGTGAGGAGGTTGAATCCCTGGAGCTGAAGTGTGCATTAAGGTCAATATTTAAGAGAACATGGGCTGTGGGCATCTCCATAGTTAGACAGTCTAGTTAGTAGTCTAACAGTGGAGTTGTAGTTGTGAATACAAAAATGGATGTTCCTAAATACCTTGCACTAAAGGGTACTAGGCTGAGCTTCAAGACTCAAGATTTTTTAATGGTGTCATTCCTTGGTCCTGAGAGAAAAAAACACCCCTCTTTTCCTACTACAAGAATGTATAAAATTTGCTGCTAACATTAGCAACAGCTCGTTTGGATCTCATTTTAATCCTTTCAAAACCAATAACAAAATTCCACAGTGTTACAAAACACGGGATACAAAGGGAGCACATCCTTGCATGTAGTTCGTCTGTACCAAAGCTCAGCATTGCCACATGACTAGAGTGTGTCTCCCACTAAGGGGGGGGTCATTACTAGCTTATTGAGGTGCCTAACATTGCCTGTTGTAATTAGTATTATTTCCTAATACTAATTCAAGAAATGCCTGGCATAATCCAGAAAGAAAATAATAGTACCTGAATTGTATAAGGGCCTGGGTTTCATGGGTTAGGACAAGACTGATTTAAAAAACAAATTTGCACACTTTCTTCTGCCTGGACTGAAGGAAAGCTATTTTCTTTTGACAACTGGTGTCAGTGTTAGTTTGAACAAAGCATTTTGGCCTGTAACATTCAAAATGTTGTTTTCCTCCCATGACAGACCCCTGTGACTGTAACCGTGAGCAACTGTCACTGTGAGAAACACAGAGAACAGAGAGTCACTGTTGCTTTCTTAGTGCCAAGTTGGCAACTAACTGTATTTGGCTCGTGAGCATGTTTCTGACAGCATGTGAGAGCCAGCTCCGAGCCGAGAAGGCACCTGCAGTGCTCAGAGAGCCAACTGCTATTAAGAAGTTGTCGTGGTTTTGCGAGGTTGGGTGCTGGAAAAGGACAGGGGTTCAGAAAATGGCGGCTGTGAGGAGCTGCTGGAATTCTCTGGAGCTCCAAAATGTAAACAATCCAAGGGCAGAATCATTGTTGACCAGGGCCAAGCCAATGAGAGATAGTCATAGCGCCTCTGAGAATCACATATAGGAGAAAACAGCCCGGAAACAGCTGCATTTTGCCACCGGAGAAGGGAGTGAGAAGATGTAACGAGCTGTGCACACCAAGGCCGGGAGGGGGAGTAGGCACCCCAGGTGCCAGAGAGAAAGATGCCCCTGCAGCCCGTGGAGAAACCCCATGGTAAAGGCCGAGACCCCACCTGCAGCCCGTGGAGGGGCTCCACGCTGGATGGAGCAGGTGGAGACATAGAGAAGACACTGTGATCCTTACGCTGAAGCAAGCCCCTGTCAGCACTTGGAACCTACAGAGATGAGTGAGAGAGAGAGAGAATTGCACTGGAACAGGTTTGCTGGGGGGGAGCTGATGACCCCGTGGGAGTGAGAGACATTGTGATTTATTGCTGCCCACCACAGCAGGGATCCAGGCGGAGCAGCTGATGAGACATACGGAGAAAGTTCGTGGAGGACTGTCTCTAGTGCATGGGACCCCACAGTGCAGCAGGGGGAGGGTGTGTGGAATGGATTTTCCCCCCCCCGGGCGAGAAGGAAACCAACTTGAAAGGAACTGACCGAAGCCCCCGTCTCCCAGTCCCTGCCCCCCTGTGCTGTGATCGGGGGGAGGAAGGGAGTGAAATCATGACTAGATTGAAGTCTGCTAAGGAGGGAGCGGGGTGGGGAGGTAGAGGTGTTTTAAGATCTGGGAAAGGAAAACAGCTCATGAAGTAACCGAGAACCCCATTATTATTTCCTAGTCCCTGCCCCCCCCTGTACTGCGAGCAGGGGGGGAAGAAGGGAGTAAAATCATGGGTAAAGGGAATTCTGCTTAGAATGGAGGGGTGGGGGGAAGGTGCTACTGGGAACCCCATTTTTTCCCCAGTCCCTGCCCCCCCTGTACTGTGAGCGGGGGGGAAAGAAGGGAGCAAGATTCTGATTAAAGTCTGCTAAGAAGGGAGTGGTGGGGGGAACGTGTTTTTAAGATCTGGTTGCATTTGTTTTAAGATTTGATTGCACTCCTGACTCCGGTTCTTCACTGTTCTTTCTAGTGTAGTGTAATAAATTAGAATAGTTCTTTCCTGCACTGTGTTGAGTCTGTTTCGCCCATATCGTCGCTGATAAAATGATCTCTCCTTGTCCTTATCTTGACTCCTAAGCCTCATAATATATATTTTCTCCCCTGTCCACCTTAGAAGGGGAGTAATAGACTGGCTTTGGTGGGCATCTGGCCTCCAGCCAGGGCTAAACCACCACAGAAGTGAACAAAGGTGTGCTCTAGGATTTTAAATATATTTTGGCTAATTGGAGGCGTTTTTCTCCTCTATTAAGCAGTCCAGAAAAGATGCCTACTTTAGTATATGACACGAGTTGCAAGGGGCTCAAAACCCCTTTGCTTAACTTGGCCTTGCTGATGACAACAAATCAATCAACTGATTTATGATGCATATGAAAATGAACAAATAGCCAGGAAACAGAGCATATCCAGTTACCCAAATTTGGAGTTAGTGTGAGAAAAGATTCAGGCTGATAGGTAATTCTACTAGGCAGCTCATCTTAGTATCTGTCTTTGCTTTCTGCCACACTCACTTCCCTAGGATTTTTACTTTTTAAAGTAATCGTTAAATATACCTCATTCTCTTAAAATGATGGCATATTATAAACACAAATATTTCACAATTTGCAGTTGCCAGTTCCTTTAGTAATCAGTTTTACTTAAAGGCGGAAAGAAATCTGGAAGTAATAATAATTGTTTGGATGAAATAATACCCAACCTTCCATAATAACTATACAAGTTCCTTCCCTATCGTTACAAAGCAAATTTCTTTAAATCGTTTCTTGGATTCTCTCTGAATTAAAATCTTTCACCCACATGCCCTTTGTTTCTGAAGCCTAGGACTGGCTTCAGGTTGCTTACAGATTTGGACTCCAAACCCTTGGTACACCTAACTGCCTGCCTAATTTTGAGACATGAATAATCTCATCAAAGAGGTATACAAAATTGGGGATTATAGCAACATGAAACAAACTAAATTCATGCTGTATAGAGAGACATCAAAATCTGGGCTAAAGCCATAATGTAATGTGCATATCTAAATCTTTACCACCTAAATAGGTGTCACCTGCACTCCTAAATGTAAGTTTCCAATACAAAGGGCCATGTAACTGGAAATACGCATACAGCTTTCTGGCTGGTGCCAAAAGATAATAAAATTCCAACACAGATTAGGAGCTTTTAAGTACTAATCCTGTTTCAGGTTTTCTCCCCACCAACAGAAGTGGTTGAAATACTTTGGCTCTATTGCTCTTTCTGAATGCAGGATCTCGGGATATTCCTTATAGTGGTTTGTGTCTGACATTGTTACTGTGTAGTTTATTCATTCTCTCGTCTTCTCAAAGAATTATAAATAAAGGCAGAACTTCCCTTTGGTAGGGGTAAAATATGTTTCACTGGTTTGAAGAAAGCAGGTGAAATGGGCTTGGAACATGAGAGATCTTTGTAGGCATTGTAAGTATGCCTTATGGCATTTTTTAATACTTGAGGGCAGATTCATTTAACAATTTTAGGCAATATTCCCATGACCTTTACTCTGATTATAGAAATCTATATTGCATTATGTGCTGGCAGAGTTTGAGCTTGTCTTCTAGAGTTCTTAGATGTTCTGGGCCCATCCCAGAGTTTGTTGGGTAAAATATTTGTTTATGGGCAAGATTACAGTACTTCTATACAGAAAAATATCAATAGTAATAATACAATAAAAAGGTAACTCACATTCTTTCATAGTTTCTATTCCCTTTCTTGGGGTTATATTTACCCTTCTGTTCTTTCTCTTGGAGCACACAGTTGGAGAGGTTAACATAAGTCACCAGCATCTGGTGGCCTTCACTGGGAGGTATATGATATCGATGCTGCTGGTTTCTTCCACCCCTGAGATCCACCTGAGGTCATTTTTACATTTCACAACATGCTTTTACACCTTTCTCTTTCTTCACTTCTCTGCAGCTCTGTGTTACATCCAAATTTACTATGTATCAACTGGTTTGGTGAGAGAAACAGAAAAATCTGTAATCTGCCAGTTTATCCTGTATTTATTTAGTGAATTAGAACAACTATTTATGTGCTTCCATTATACAGGTAGAATATTTCCTGTGCCATGATAATTTTTGAGGTTTTTGGTGGGTTTTTTTATAATAGTTGAATAGAAACAAACTTTAAATGTATGTTCAGCATCCAACAGATGTAAGATATTTTGAGGGATAATTAAATAGTTTAACTTGATCATAGAGTCACGAACTGGTTTGGGTTGGAAGGGATCCTAAGGATCATCTAGTTCCAGTCTCCCTGCCATGGTCAGGGCCACCTTCCTTTGGATCATGTTACTCAGGTAAATGTTGTGTTCTGCACCACGCAAGGTTTGAGTCACTGCTGAGATGACTAGGGTAATAGCATCGGTTTCATTAGAGACATGCTAGAGTTAAAAAAATGCAACAGCCCAATGGTTTTGGTTAAATAAATTGGAAATTTAGTTGGATAATTTCTTCTGTGCCTGTACTCGACACAAAATAAGTGTCTAACCCTTCAGCAGGTAGTTCAGTGGATACTAATGATTCTCTTCCCATTTCACACTAGTTTAGGACAAACAATTGGATCAAATGCAAAAGAAATGACCAAGTCTTGTCTTAGGTGGGACAAAGTGATAACATAAAATTGCAGCTAGGGTGAAAAGTGACAGTAAGAGATAACTGTTCTTAGAAAGACTTTTAATAGTGTTAGCTCTTAAAGTTTTTTTTTTTCCCTTTGGATGAAATTTCAAAGAAAATATCTAAATGCTTGACTTAAACCAAGTTCTGACTAATATATTATATAGTGCAAAGCTACAAGAACAGCTATTTTGATAGCATGGAAAGTAGTTGAAGCTTTCATTAATTCTTATTGTTTGACACTACTACTTCATGCAAAATAGCCTCTTACTAAACAGTACTCACTAAGAATCTTCACAAACCCTTAAGATCTTATTTTAAAAGGTGATGTGTTTCTTTTCATACATGTTATTATGAAGTATAATAAAAAGGTTTAAAATAAATCATCTTGTTATTTTGTTACTCTTACTGGTTTTCATATCCTCAGCATAATGTTAATATTCTCATCAACTAGAACTATTGGAATTTTCTGTTTGAAATAACTTTGCTATTAAGCCATGTCATTAGAAACACAAAGGAACATTGGTCCTTTGTAACAAGTGTACAGCAGGAGGATTTTATAAAGGAGGATTATAGGGAGAAAGTAAAAGGAGGTAAGTTATTAAGAGCTAAAAGCAAGTGGTCGTGATTAAAATTTCTGTTCTAAAGTGGAATTATTATGACTACATCCATGTTTTCAACCAGAACAAGAAGTAGGATATATTATTTAGATATTGACCATGTAGATAAAAATTTTAAAGAGTCTTGCCTTCTTTCATTTTCTGCTTAATCAAGTACTTTCTTTTTAACTCTTTGGAAGTCATGTGCAGCTGTTATGTCAAAGATCTGCATTGTTTCCCCCTTTTTCATGGCATGTAATGAACCATATTCTCAGAGAGAATACCTTGGTTTGGAGCTGTACTATCAATGCATTCTGGCTATTGTGGACACAGATTCACAGTCCCAATTCATCAGAATACCTGTACTCATGTCAAAACTCCTGCATTTTCCTAAGCTGATCATTCATTTTTGCCAGGGTTCTACCATGGAGCCACATATGTCTTTAAAGACCTAGGAGAGATACCACATCCTTCTGATTGATGAGGGATGAATGGAAGAAAGGATAGAAAGAAAGTCAACTACCAGTAAACCACCAACTCTACATCTCTCTACAAATTGATGTTGTGTTGACAGAGTCATTGGGAAGCACTTCACCTTAAGTTTCTAGAATTGGGGTAGTGCGATGCAATTTAATTTAACTATATATACATGTGCACTGGTGTCTGTTAAATGTAGACAGAAAATTTGAGATTAGGCCTGGTGTTAATCCTAGAGCTGAAATATCCTCATGTATTGAGAGGAGGGTTTATTTTAATTATTTTTTGTCTATATTTCTTTCTTTCTGTGTTTTTTTCTTAATGCTCCAGTTGATTTTTCACCATTGTTTCCTTTCTAGGCAGTTTGTCTTTTTATCACTTGATAGCATCCAGGCCTGATAGCTGCTCATTTTATTTGATGTCTCTTCTATAGCTCTTTATCTCTACATTCTGAAAAAAGAAAAAAAAAGACCCAAAACCCTGAGCCAAGGAATAGATTGACAGTCACTGCTGTTGTTGTCAGCCATTTTCAAACAACACGGCAGGACAGCATTATTAGACTCAGGTTGACTGAAGTGATTGTTCCTTACCATCAGTCATTTCTCGACCTCTCCATTTTTTCCTTGCCTCTTCTTTTATCAAAGACTGGTGGATGATTGCAGCTTATGATCTTCTCCCACTATGCTCTTGCAAAATAGCTTGACATGTGTTCACTCTTCTGCTACTTCTTTCTTTTTTTGTTATGTAGCCTGAAGGTTTTTGTCTTGTCTCTCTTACTTTTCCTGCTTTTTTGGGTTCTAATTTTATGTAATATCTTTCTCCATTTCCTTTGTAAAGCAAATGTGAAAAAGTGGACCTTGTTAGTACAACAGGGCATAAGTACTGAAGATACAGCTTAATAAAAGGGAAAAAAAACCAAACAAAACAACCAACCTACAAGAATTTCTCCCCAACAATCCTTCCCTATACCCTCACATCCCAGATTCACCTTGCATACCTTACATGTTGCATACTTACGTGGAAGAAAGACTGAACAATGAAAACACAGCCAGTGCTGAGTGCCAGTGCTGGTTACTTGGCGACACAGATAAGACTGTGGTATCACATGTCTTTATCTTCACCAATAATGTCTCTTAAGTCTCTGTGCTTAAGAAGCTGAGTTGAAGGAGGAGAAATACTGCAAGTAGTGCATGAGGTTCAAGTAACTGCACATAAGTCCTTGGGACTCAGTGGGTTTCATCCAAGATACTGAGACAGATGGTCAGCATCCTTCCAAAGCTGCTTTCTATCATCTTTGAAAGGCTGTGGAGATCAGAGGGGGCCACCAACAACTGAAGGAAGGTAAATGTCACACCCATCTTCAAAAAGGCAAGATAATCAACCCACAGAACTATAGCCTGGTTGTCTGTCCTCATGGACCCCATTTCTGAGCACAGGCAGGAGAAGATAATTGGATTTACTGAAGGGTAAATCATGCCTGCCCAACCTGATTGCCTTCTGTGATCAGATGAAATATGTGGGTAAGAGAAAACAGTGGCTATCTTTTATATGGACTTTATAATGGTTTTTTCCTTGTCTGTCACTATATTCTTGTATCTGAGTTAGCATGCTATGGACAGGAAAAAAATGGATGGATGATCAGGCTCAGAAGACTATACTTGGTAGTCTGTAGTCTAAACAGTCTGGTGTCAAGCAGAATGAAAGATAAGTCTGTCCTGGGTATAGTCCTATTTTTTCACTGGACTGGAGGAGGCAATGGAGAGCACTCTTTTTGAGCTTGCAGGTGACACTAAACTGGGGGGGGACTCTCAGGAGCTCTGCTGCCATTCAAAGGGACCTAGACAGGCTGGAGGAGTAGGCCAACAGGAACCTCATGAAATTCAACAAGAACAAAGACAAGTGCTGCCCCTAGGCAGGAAGTACCAGTGCAAGCCACACAAAAGCAATGTCTTTCATTACATAGTGCCTATAGTAGGGCAAAGCTCTGGTTTCTGATAATACTAGCATATCTAACACTGGCATATGACTAACTAATGGACAGTCACACTAACAGAAGAAAAGTGTGTGCCAGTTTCCATGATACATTGATCTCAAACATGGCAGCTCCTCTTCCGCTGTTAAAATCTACGGCCTAATACATACATATAAATAGAGTTAAATAGAAGGTATTTAAAAAATAATAAATTATTTCTTATATGTAAATAAAATAAACAGAGTATGTTGCTATGTAAGCTTGAAATATTTAACAATTAGTTTTCTGTAAAGGTTTTTTTAAATCTTTCCTCCTCCAGAAAAATACTGGTATTACTATGGTCGTAGGAACCTCTGTTAAACTCGGTAATAGCAATTTATGTTAATAAAGGTCTTGAAGAACTACTTTGAATTGGCTACCCCTGTTCCTCTGACATTCAAACATTATTGCTCTTTTTTTGTCATCTGAACTGTTAAAACAGGCTGAAATTAATTTTATGGCTCTTAATACATAAGGAGCATGAGGGACCAGATTTCAGATGGGACATCCCCTGAGTGAACATGAATGAAGGTTTTGTTTCTTTACCAGCTATGCACACAAAGTTAGAGGCTGGTGTAGGACAGTAAATTGTCATGGGGAGCAAAAGTTCAACACAAGATGTGGGCACAAAAAGTCAGTGGAAGCAGAGTAACACATCTCATAGTGTTAGAAACATTATTTTAACCCTCCATTGTGCAACTAGAAAGACAGAAAAAAAAAAAGCAGGATTTGTGTTTCTATGTGGGGAGAAAATTCTTATCTGTTTCATCTTTCTTTCCCCTCTACTGCCCTTCACAGAGGCATAAATCATGTTAACACACATGCACACCCACTTTAGATTTACAAACATCTGCTATGCAAGAGCCTTGTTTTTGTGAAAATCTATAAGCTCCATTTGGAGAAAACTAAAAAAAACCCCAACAATAACAACAAAAAAACCCAGCCCCAAAAATCCAATCCCCGCCCCCCAAAAAACCCACAAAAACCTCATAAAAAGAAGTCAAAACCAACCAACAAAGAAAACATAAATATTTTTTTCTTCAAAGTAGGTTGATATGAATGTAATTTAGTGGTATCTAACTAATGATCAGAATCTAGTATTACACTAAATTTGCTCTTCTTTAAAAAAGAAAAATGTCTTGAAGAGGTAGAAATTCTACAAAGGAAGACCCAGACCATTTTTCACTGTGTTTCATATCACTCTCACTGTGTAGGGACAGTTCCAGCCACTTGTCTTGTAAGCAGTGGCTCTTGATATAATTCATTGGAGCCATAAAAACAATGTAATTTACATGTTGCTGTAACATTCAGAAATTCTTTATTGTGCTCCCTCTGTCCTGCACAATAACTGATCTTTTGTAATAACTTGGTTACTGTTTAACAAAGCGTGGGTGGAAAGGGGCAGAGGAGAACCTGCAAGACACTCAAGAAGGCTCCATTGTTTTGAACAACTAGTAGGGATGTAAAAATCATAGTGGCAAAGAAAATATTAGTATTACCTTCATGCAGAGTTAGAGGCCTGTGCTGTTCCTCCACTTGATGATCAGCTTGGACCCTTTTAGAGTGGATTAAAACTATGAGCAGAATAGCACATAAACTGGAAGGAAGAGAGTGAGAATGATAAATCTTTTCAAGGCACTGACTCATTTACGGCTGTGGGTTGCGGTTCCATGGTAAGTAAGTTAGATCCACACTTCCTGAATCTGCCACCTCTCCCCTTCCTGATCAGTCTTCAGATGAAGGCTAGTGAGCCTAACAAGGCTGAAGAAAAACTAATGCTAATGCTGAGCTATACTTTGAGTATTGACAACAACAAAAAGACAAAGGGAGTCTCTGGTACTGTGACAGCTGTTTCTTGGAAGACTGAAAGTGAGCAAGAGGGTTAGTAAGCTTTTTAATCACATAGCTATAGTAATCAAACTGATTAATGAAGATTTTCTTCTACTTAAATCGGAATTAATTGGGGTGAATATAATGGTTGTATATCACACTGCCATCTGGTGTCAAGAGACTGAGAAACAGAAAACTGAAATTCAACTTTCCAAGGAAGCTTCTCCACATGGACCACCACCACATTTACATACAGTGATCATTTCTAGCTATGTGACAGCTGATGGGACCCATGAATATTTCCAAATTTAGAAATGCTTTTTGTCTATACCATACTTATGTATGCTGCATTACTCCAAAAGTTTTGGATTACGGGGTACAGTATAACTCAGAAATAAGCAGCGTGCCACAACAGTTTCTGGAACATTAGAAATTAATAACTATAAATTATTATTAATTTTGCAATGAAGAGTACATTAGACATTTCAAAGCCTTATTTTGAAAGTTAAAAATTTATTTTTTCATCTGCGGTGATGCTCACTGACATAGCAATATAAAGGACAAGATTTTCAAAGTTTCCTTTTGCAGTGATTTTTTTTTTTCTTTCATCATATGGAGTCCTAATTCCCTATTAAGTTACATTAGTGAGTCATTCCCATGATACTATCTGAAAATGCATACCTTGAAGGTAAAATAGTGCTTGTTTGACTCAATATAACTCAGCTGTCTCCCTCCATCTTGAATTCTTTATGGATACATTACTGAATGTGCAGCTGTATCGTATACCAGGTTTAACCAGAACCTATCTGAATGTATATACTTGTGTATAGGCTACCTAGGACTATGTGTATGGCTATTTGTAGTACAATAACATATATTTTTGGCTATTGGCATTAAAATTGCATCTTGTGGCCCCAGGGAAGACCGAGATTCATTCCACTGACTGCAGCTAATAAAGATGCAGATATTTCCTGAAAACATCTTTATATTCGTTTATGCTCAGGTGCAGACAGTCATGCAGCTCTTGTTCCTGCACCAAGACAAGTTGATGCAAGCTGGTTGTAACCTGAAGCAGTGCAATAAGGGTGGTGTGTGGTGTTGAGCCACAACACCAGATCACAACCCATAGCAGATGTTTGCAGCTGTCCATCTCAACATGGCCTCCAAGATTAGTTCTTCTATATAGTGTTGTAGCTGCAGTTTTGTAGGCTAACATCCTCAAATAATTAGTGGTTTTTGCAAATTATTTTACTCTTAAAACCTGTGAAGACCAACATGGATTGTTGTTTTCTTACAAACTAGTATATTAGGAGATTCTGTCTCTTTTTAGTATGCAAATAATAAAAGCTATAGCATACAATATTAGAGAAGTTTGTAATGGCTGTGTGCTTAGGCTAGAGGAAAGGAGATGAAGGTCTGGACCAAGTAAGACCTTTCAACAACAAAATGCTACCAAAGAAGGGCAGCAATAAACTGTTCTTTGCATCCTCTGGGAAAAGTCATGATGGGCTTTAACTGCAGCAAAAGAGATTCCAAACCTAACATTAATAATAGTTATTTAATGCTGATGATAGGTAGATAAGCACAGTAGGAGATTGGGTAGGGGTCTGAGAATCTCTTTCTTTTTAAAGTTATTATAGAGATGTTAGACAAATATCTCACAAGCAATTTTGTGATGTAGTTGATCCTGCATTGGAGCAGAAGAAATGTACTGACTTGTTGAGCTAACTTCTTTCATCTCAAATCTTCTAAGCTTTTATGATTCACAGATCTAAAAGAAAGCAGATAGAATAGTCACTGATAAAGCCTGTGTCAATCTTACCTTATGAATCATACTTTTCTAGGAGAGATCTAAAGATCTATTTGTGATGGTAGAGTTACTGTCAGTGAACTGAGATGCTCAGTCTGTTTCATACAGATACTCATCATCCTGATCACCACCTGTGCACCTTCAAAAAGCCTGAAAACTGTTCTCTATCATGGCTAGTCTTACCCAGCTCCTTTTTACCTTCCTGCTGCTGCCACAGGTGAAAAGAAAGGAAAACAAAAGAATTGTTTGAAACTCAGTACTGTGTTTTATCAGAGGGGGACTTGTATTTATGTGCTGTAATTGTTATAATTTTGCAAATCAATTAGCCACTGATACATTAAAAAATCTGGAGGTTTTAGAAGATAGACGTGGTTTGGAAAATTGCAAAAAAAGCTGCTTGGACAGAACTGAAATATTTTACAGAACTAGATAGCTTTTAGCCTCCATGACTGTTTTCTGCCTGCTTGCCCACTGGAAATTAGGTTGGAAACTCTGTTTTCTAATGTTGTATGTTGACTAATCCATTAGTGAATATTCCCTTGAGATGTTACCAGTGCTTCAGGCTTAGCAGTCTTACTGTAAGAAACCCTGACATGTGAATGATCTAGAATTCCATGCTTCCTGTCTCCTTTTCATGGATTCAGCAGTCAGTTTGGGAATAAAGTACATGTTTGAATAGACTTCAAAGTGCATTATAACTGTGGTGTTAGAAATGCAAATGCCCAGTGACTTTCAGAGAATGCAGAATCATAGAATCATAGAATATATTGGGTTGGAAGGGACCTTTAAAGGTTATCCAGTCCATCCTCCCTGCAGTAAGCAGGGGCATTTTCACTAGATCAGCTTGCTCAGAGCTTCATCAAGCCTGGCCTTGAATATCTCCAGGGCAAGCTCTTCCCGTGATTTACCACCCACCCTCATATTAAAGAACTTCTTAATATCCAACCTAAATCTAGCTTACTCTGGTTTAAAACCATTACCCCCTGTCCTATTGCTACATGCCCTTGTGAACAGTTCTTCCCCAGCTTTCTTATAGTCACCTTTCAGGTGTTGGAAGGCTGCTATAAGGTGTGTCCCCCCCAGAGTCTCTTCCAGACTGAACAACCCAAAACATCTCAACCTGTCTTCATAGGAGAGGTGCTCCAGCCTCTTGGTCATCTTTGTGGCCCTCCTCTGGATGCACTCCAATAGGTGTTGAGGGTGTTCTTGTGTTGAGGAATCCAAAGCTGGACACAGTACTCCAGGTGAGGTCTCAGCAGAGCAGGGCAGAGGGGCAGAATCACCTCTCTCAATCTGTTGGCCACACTACTTTTGATGCTGCCCAGGATGTAGTTGGCCTTCTGGGCTGCAGATGCACATTCGTGGCTCATGTCCAGCTTCTCATCCACAAGTACTCCCAAGTCCTTTTCCTTAGGGCTGCTTTCCAGCATGTCATCTTCGAACATGAATAATGACGATTGTCGAGACCCAAGTGCAGCACCCTGCACTTGGCTTTGTTGAACATCCTGAGGTTTATCTGGGCCCACTTCTCCAGCCTGTCCAGGTCCCTCTGGATGGCATCTAGTCCCTCTGGCACATTAACTTCACCACCCAGCTTGGTGTCATCAGCAAACTTGCTCAGGGTGCACTGTGAATATCATTACTAAAGATATTAAACAGCACTGGTCCTAATACGAACTCCTGAGGAACACTGCTTGTCATTGTCTTCCATCTCGACTTGGAGCCATTGACCACCACCTTCTGGACATGACCATCCAGCCAATTCCTCATCAACTGAGCAGTCCACCCATCAAATTCATATATCTCCAACTTAGAGAGAAGGATGTTGCAGGGGACTATGGCAAAAGCCTTGCAGAAATCCAGATAGATGACATTCGTAGCTCTTCCCTTGTATACTGATTCAGTCACTCCATTGCAGAAAGCCACTAGATTGGTCAGGCAGGACTTGTAAAGCCATGTTAGCTGTCTCATATCCCCTTCCCGTCCTCCATGTGCCTCAGCATACTTTCTAGAAGGATCTGTTCCATGATCTTCCCAGGCATAGAGGTGAGGCTGACAGGTCAGTATTTACCAGGGTCCTCCTTTCTACCTTTTTTAAAAATGGCACTAGGTAGGTATCAGATGAGCCAGAGTTTGGGACTTCCTCTCTCTAATAGGAAAGGAGCTCTACTTCTATTGTTATTCTTTACATTTAAACTATTACCAATGCAGGGAAGAAAAGCTTAATATTTTGTTTGTATTGGTTATGTTCACCTTAATATGCGCAGAAATTTTCTTGCCTATTGAACAGATTTTCTTGACTATTGAGCATCCTCTTTGAGAGTCCTTTCTTTCCCAAGGTCCATACTTGTGCTTTTCATTTGCCATGGATTGACATCTAAAGAAATTTCCACACCATATTGTGCATGAATTATACCTGTGAGACCCTCAAAGGACTATTAATATATAAGACACATCATCAAGGTCACACCAAAAGACAACCAGAGAGCAAGGAATTCAGCTTGCATTGTCAGCAAACTGATTCACTGCCAAATGCACAGAACTACCTTTCTGCTCTGGGGCTGTGTCATGATTTTCAAGTTGTACCAGAGCACAGAAATACGCACCATATGTAAATAACTTCTAAGCTCCTTGAGCAGTATCTTTAATCCTTCTCAGTGTTTTTATGCCATCTACAGGTCTCTTCAAACTGCTGATATCTTTTAAATGTTCTTTGAAATCAGGCTCGATGGCAGGAAGCTTTATTTTCAAATCAGTTTTATTTTGTAAATTTATACAACACTTAAACTTCTTTTTCTGTAAATTCCATATTACTTATAAAATCCAGATCTAATAAATTGGTTAAAATGGCATGAAAGCTTCAAAACCCCTGACATTTTCAGTATTATTTTTGCTTTAATTTTTCAGTGCAGAATAAATTTGTGGTGTTTTATGATATAAAAAACTTCATCTTAGATCTTTATATCAACGATTTTGTTAATATTTTTTTTCTAGGTAAAGCAAATTACAAAACCTAAGGTTTCAGGGAAGATTCAACTTTTTAAAATGAAGCCAAATAAGTATTATAAATATATCTATAAAATGTAGATATTAAATTATATTTTCAATTAAGAATTAATGGAAAAATCAGAATAGGCTAGCTTTTCAAGCAAAAATTTGATTAATCAAAAAAAGATTAAGAATAAAAGGAAGACCGGGGAGACTCTCCATCCCCTATTAGATGCAGGAGGAAACATAGTGATGAAGGATGAGGAAAAAGCTAAGGTGCTTAATGACTTCTTTGCCTCAGTCTTTAGTAATAGGACCAGTTGTATAGAGGGAATCCAACTCCCAGGGACCAGGAGCAGAATTACATCCCCACCCTCCGCAATCCAGGAGGAGATGGTCAATGACTTGTGTAGGGCTGATAGTTGGACTTGATGGTCTTGAAGGTCTTCTCCAACCTTGATGATTGGATGATTCTATGAATTTTGTATTTACAAGGATACAGTAAACAACTTAGTTTCAATATATTTTGCTTCTGAAAATACCCTACAGTCTAATTCAATACACAACCAGACAAGTTGTGGTGACAAGATCTAAGTTGGAAATACGCTATAAGGAAGTACTGAGATTTGTGACAACAGGATTACATGCATTTATTGAAAATGATAAGGCCCTTCAATAATTTTTGTGGCATGTACAGATAAGGAATACATTGGCGCCTTTAGATGATGAGAATTCTACTTGTCTTAAGTCTTAAGAACCTCTTCAACGAGGTTCATTGTGCTCCCTGTAGATAAGGCAAACCACTTAAAACTGACAAAAATGTCACAGTGCACTTCCAGACATTAGTACAAATAAATGAATGCATGAAAATCAAAATACAAGAGAAATATGAGTAGCTGATTCTTAGACGAAGATTAATCTTCATCATAAATATTCAAGTAAGGCATATTAAGGTATAAAATATGGTTGAAAAGCATTTGTACTGAGAGATGCTCTTTCCTGCAAGCCAGAAATAATCCACCATTTTTCTTCCTTGTGTCCTACCACATGCAGGGAAATTCAATCATGGAAATATGCGAATAATTCCCTTGTAGTTCAGGTAGAGGTACAGTGACAAAAGCCTTTTTATGAGCAATTTCATGAATGAAATTTCCACTAAAAAATAGAAACCATGGTGCACAATAATCCATTACTGTAGACAGAACCAATGGTTTTGTTTAAATATTTAAAACACTTCCTTAAGTCCCTTGTCCTGAAGGGGAGGGGGGGAAGTAACCTTAGTTGTGCAGTTGAATATTTAATTGTTTTACAAAATGTAATGCCATTTCTATCTGATATCTGAGGGAGAAGTGTTGAAGTCACCTTGTTTCCCAGTAGACTTGTATTAAGTTTTCCAGGAAGGAGAAATGGGAGTTCAAAACTACAACTACAGTTACAAAACTATAACTAATCTATTACACAGATTGAATGAAATGATAGGTGAACAACTAACTGATTCCATGGGGCATTTTATCTTTGCAAAGAGGCCAGCGTTATGCATGCTTGCAGTATTGCCAGGGGAAAATAAAGAAGCAGGTAGGTTAATTGATTTGCCCAGGCAGCAGTGTGGTCCAACATATTAAGTTTGGGCCTGGGCCTCAGAAGACTTGGAGTTAAACATAACACCGTCTGCCTCACAAGGGTTTTCTGAGACTTAATTAGGGCTTGCAATTTGCTTTGAAAACAGCTTTCAGACATGCAGTCCAGTTTCAGCTGTAAATATACATTTATAGCTGAAAGACATGGAGAAGAAAATTAGGCAAAATTAGGTTGTTAATTTAACATAACATTTCTGTTTTTTCCTAATTACGTAATTCTGTATTGACCTATTAGTTATCAGGGGGAATTAGGTATCAAGGTGACCTTCTTAAAATGTGCATCCTCATCAATAATACATACACATTTATCCAGCTTAAAAAATGTATTGACTTCTTGCAGTTTCAGCTATTTAAAGACTATATTTTAGCATTTTAAACATCACATTGCTCAAAAAAGTGAGAAGAATTCCCCAAAATAAAGAGAAAGCATAGAAAGAAAATACTATCAACTTAAGAATATCTTAAAAGAAACTTTTTTTCATGCATTGCTGCTAGTCCAAAGTTTTACCAGTTGAATCTTATTCAACAATAACATTCTGCATTTTACTGATGTAAAGGACCTCAGAAAAAGGAAACAGATTTATTTGATGATCACTACTGCTTTTTCAGATTTATAATAAAGGGGGAGATGAGATGCGATGAGACCAGTCTAGGTTTGCAATTCTGAGTTACCAGGGCCCATGGGCAGCTTTGACTTGAAACATGATCTGATACACTTAGAACTGTCCAAAATTTAAGTTACCCCATTAATATAATAGTAACCAGATCATTAAATTAATATGCAACCATATGCATAATAGCAGCCTAAGCAATGGAAGCAAGTGTTTCTTTTCTTGTTAAATATTTTTGGGAAGAGTTTATAAGCTGCTAATGCCAATGTGATTTACTGTATTGCTGCGTTACTTTTACATTATTTTGGTTTGGTTTTTTTTCCTACAAAATTTTAGGACCAATTTGATACTGCATAGGTTCCTGGCTAACCTTGGGGTCTTTCGTTATGACAGTCTAATGTAGCCAAGTTGAAAAACTTTGGTATCTACGGATAGAAATGCTTAATATTAAAGGTATAGGAAGTGGCTGCTGCATTATGATGAGGGTTCAACAGTGCAGTACTACTAATTTTAATAATCTAATAATGGACCAGAAGCTTAATATATGCAGAAATCTACTTCAATTGAATCAAGTATTGCTATTATTTTCAACTTTTCTGGTGAGTTCTAGTAGTTTTTTCTACCACCCTTGTGCATGCTGCCTTTATGAAGTATTTAAAAGATAAAGACTTTTAACACTTGGGTTTCTTTTGCCTGAAAGGAAATGTGACTTTTGGAAATCGAGTTACAGAACTCTGAAGAGCATAAGTAGTTTTATGAATGCAATCAACACCACAGACTATCATTGAAGCATGTTATGCCTGTAAGAACATTTTGTTGGTGTGATGTATAACTTTGAAGGGGAGAATACTATTAGCATTATTCTGCAAGAAAAAATATTTCTGAGAGCTGTTTGAGCACCCATTTACCAAACATAAGATAGGAACAAAAAAGGTCTTAGTAAGAAAAACCTCCCCTGATTTGGGAATCTAAAAAAAAAAAGTAATATAAACACAGGACTGTCATCTTTCTTTGGACAGCAGAATAATCTAACAGTTATTTGTCACTTTGTTGACTACTTGTGACCTGTGACTCAATTAGCTCTAGCAAAATGGTAATGGGAATAACACTATATCATCTCTGCAGCCCACTGAGTATAATCTGAAACAATATGAATATCAAGGTCTCCTAGCATGCTCCAGGTAGCTAAAATGAGATACGGAAAAAACATTTTTATCAGGCACACACATACACACTTTGTGATTGCAATCAGAGCTTTCACCAATAGACACACTACACTGTTTAATTAATGTCAGTTACAGTACCACATATTAATAGAATCTAATCATTCATTTGGGTGCCACAGTATGCATGAAAAAAGAGAAATCTGTAATTATACAGAAAGAATTTAATAGGAAAATAATAGGAGAGCAAATAGAACTTGTGTGGAGTCTTTTTTGTGTGTTTGTAAACAGGATTCACTAGCACAAATGTATTGACAAGATTGCAGTCTTGCTCAGAGTATTTAATAATAAATTCCTGCTAAAAGCTTGTCAGGTCTAGGCACCCATGTGAGGCTGGATCTAAATGACAGTATTTCCATGCTAGACAGCTTTATATAGTGTTGGTTGCTGTTGCTTTTTGCCTGGGGTTATTAATTAAAAAAAAACCAGTCATATTTATAACATGCTTTATGCTGCTTATGAGTTTTAATTAACATTTCTGTGAACCAGATTATGTGTCTCAGGTTAGTATTGCAGAAAGGAAACTTTTATCTATACCATGTATTTTTGGTATGTAGCTATGAATAATTGGCGCTAACTCTGCAGTTATTCTTTATAAATGCAATAACCTACAAAAAGGAAAAAAAAATTGCTAATCTTCAGATAAATGGGAAATTAAGTCTGCAATGTGCAGAACTACTGCTACCCTCTAGTATCTTTCCTTGCCATTCTGTTGTTTTACTAAGTAGTAATACACATGCCTGACTAATAATGCGATGTGCTATATTGATCCAAGGTACTATAACTGCCAAGATGAGTGAAATGCTGTCTGCAATGGTCCTTGACAGCTCATATATCTAGATCATGATTTGCATTTATTCCCATGGGATTTAGTGATTGTCTATGTCTCTACGCCCTTTGAGACTGATGTACTTTAGATCTCTAAGTAGAAGAAATCTGTGTGGGTGATGAATCATTTTATTCATAGCCCAGTGGGAATCCATAAACATAATTTGTCCTTCACTGTCAGTTCATTGGCTAAGTACAACTTGCTATGGCTTCCTTCCAGGTCACAATGTATTTTGTGAGAAAATTAAAAGTAAAAAGCAATGAAGTTTGAAACATCGCTTTAAAAATCACATTCTGAATCCGGGTTGTAAATAATGTTCTAAAATTCTCTATACCATTGGTGTGCTAAAAAGAAGGAAGACTTTTGTCTTCTGCTGCAGCAGTCATCTGCAAATGTTGCAAGTGTTTGATGAGGCAGTAAATTCAGGTTCACATGAAATCAGTAGTTTTCTATTTCATGTTTTGGATGGATTTCTGACTTATTCTTTTGGTTAATTAATGCACAATTTTGTTTTCTGTTCCTCATGGTCGATTCAAGTAAGATGATGAGTGAATGTCCTGTGTTGGCGAACATTTGTCAATACCAACAGAAAAAAGTGTTTGATTTATGCATGTAAGTATGTAGGCATGTATGTGGGTATAGATTTGTTTGTTTGCTTGTTTGTTCTGTTTTCATTTTTTCTTTAGACTTCCTGTTGCAGTTTGGTGTAACTGTGCTGCTTCATTCGCTTTTGTAAGCTGCAGTTACAGCTCTCTGCAAGCCCCATATTTTGGAAACATTGGTATTTCAAGGCCAAATTTGAGACTAAGCCTATCAGAGCTGGTCATAGCGCCTCTGTGAATCACATATAGGAGAAAAAAAACAAACTGCTGGCAGGCGCACTTTGCCACCGGAGCGGGAGTGAGAAGATGTAACAAGCTGCACAGACGCCAAGGCCAGGCCCGCAGGAGGGGGGGGATGAAGAATGTGAAGAGAAAGTTTCCCCTGCAGCTCGTGGTGGAGTCCATGGTGAAACGGGTGTCCCCCCGAAGCCCATGGATGAGGACGAGGAGCAGAGACAACTATGCCCTGTGAATATTGATCCACGCCTCAGCAGTTTGATCAGCAGATTGATCCACTGCCTCAGCAGAGGCAGTCACGCCTCCCTTTGCCAAGGGACTTGTGACTTTGCGGGGGACGAGGCCGGGGGGTCTGGACCCGGATGTCAGCACCCTATGGAGGGGAGAGTCCTGCTGAGAGGCCTGTGGTGAGGGGATGACTCCCCGATAGAGAGGACTCACGCTGCAGAAGGTCGTGGACACGACTCTCGCGTGGGTGGGACCCCACGGTGCCGCAGGGGAAGGGTGTGTGTATGTGGAATCCCCCCCCCCCCAGCTGAGATGGAAGACAGCTTGGGAGGAACGGACTGAAACCCCTCACTCTCCATTCCCTGCCCCCCCTGTACTGCGAACGGGAGGGAAGAAGGGAGCGAATCTCTGATTAAAGTCATGAGTGCGAAGAGGCGAGGGGTGGGGGGAGGAAGTAGAAGTGATAATATCTGGGGAAGAAAAGCAGCTTGTTGGGAATCACCGGAACCCCACTGCCCATTCCCTGCCCCTCCCCGCGCCATGTTGGGGGGGGAAGAAGGGAGTAAAATCATGATGAGTTTTAAGTTTGCAAAGAAGGGAGGGGTGGGGGGGAGGTGCTTTAAGACCTGGCCGCTTCTTATCTCGTTCCAGTTCACTGGGTGTAGTAGTTGTAGTAAGTAGTAATAAATCACCTTTTCTTTCCTTTATTCTGTGCTGTGTCTGTTTTGCCCATTGCACTAATTGGAGAGTGATCCCTCTGTCCTTATCTCAAGTCCTAAGCCTCCTAATATCTATTTTCTCCCCCTTTTCGGCTGAAGGGGGGAGTGAGCGAGCGGCTTGGTGGGTATTTGGCCTTTGGTTAGGGCCAAAACCACCACACTTCCCTATTACATTTAACAGCTCATGAAAATAAGCTGAACTAAAGTGCCAGTTAAACCAAACTGTTACTAAGGACTATCAGAATTGTTTCCAGTGGGCACTATTTGAAAAGGTAGGCTACCACCAAGATTATTTTGCCTAAGATTTCAGATCAGCTGTGCTACTGTTGTTCATTTGTGATCTATTGTTACACAAAGACCAAGCTTCTATGTTACCAACTTTTCACTGCTTTTGATAAATTTTATAGCTAGAATTTTGTCATAGAGTTAGTCTTCCTAATAATTTTCACCTTAGTCGTAAGTCAATATAAATTATGTTGAATAATATATACTGGCCTCTAGATATAAAGAGGTTTTTGTTGGTTTTGGGTTGTTGGGTTTTTTTCAGTATGAGACTAGTAGGGAAATCAGATGACTAAGCACAGTCTTCCCAGAAACACTGGGGTGTCTTTTATCTTTAAAAGATGCCTTGATACCTTTTCATTGAGAAAATCCCTCACATACAGGTTTCTTAAATAAGTTGTTTGATTTTTTTAATAAAAACTGGCTATAATGTAGCTTAAACTCACAAGACCTATATCTCACAAAAATTGTTCTAAATCAGGATAAAAAATATTGCATAAAAAACCTCTGTCTAATAAAATCAGACTTTGAATTATTCTTACAAGATGTTTCCATTTGTGTAAAAATGCAGATGTCTCTGAAAGTTGGAAGCCATATGGATCCCAACCATGCATAACACTTGCTGAAAAATGCATTTATACATGGGAACTTTGCTTAGAGTGCAGATTTTGTTCTTGTCTAGCACAGCAAAATTTAACTGACTTTGGTATTTTGCTCTGCTTGCATAGATTTGTACTGACTTCAGCAGGCATGACCTGTGTCCTCCAGATCTGTATGCTCAGTATCAAGATCTGTCTTGTGAATTTGGGAGAAAAATATTTCTTTTTTTCTGGAGAAACATACCTCAGCTTCAGTTGGTATGAGAAGGGACAGATCCTAGTATCCATTTAGATAATGTTTGTGCTGCTGTTACTGCACCACTTCCTTTCAAAGTCTGAAAAAGTTTTCCAGCCAAAAGTTTCTAGCCAAAAGTGTTCTACAGAGCCTATTTGTCCCTCTGTTGCACCACCTGGTTTACATCCTCATTACATCACGGAACATGTTGTTTTTTGAGATCAGTGCAATAGTCATACTTTGTAGCATGAATACTGTTATCACATTGACAAAGGATTAATAATTGTGCTTTCTATACATTGAAATTATTTGACTACTGCAGCCATACTACATAAGATACTGCAGATTGTTAATAATCTATTTAACATATTTAAAACTGTAAAAATGCAACTAGATTTCATAGACTGTAAGCAGGCACCATTGTACTGATCACATAGAAACTGGTTCTGTGGATCTCTTTTACAGTTATGCAGAGATTGACAAATGATTCCAAATGTTCATTGTAGAATACTTTTGTCCAAAGAAAATGTCATCAGTAAGACTCTTAAAACTTGGGCCAAATTTGCTAATGAGATCAGTGGGTGCAAAATCTTTTATCCAAAGGGGTCGTGTGGAGGCTCGTTTTCGGTTTTGTTTTTTTCTGCAAAAGGAAGTAAAGCCCTTGGTCTTTAGAAACAGTTATTCAAGGTTTCCACTTCCTCAGGAAAATACTTATTCCTTTACAATTGCAAAAAGCAAAAACTGAACAATCTAGGGCATAAACAAGTATATTGTTTTGTGGTTTCTTTTGTTTCTTTTTTTCCAATTCATCACTGTCAAAGGGAATGCAAGACTTGTTACAATGAAATTAATCTTTATTGTTCTTTCACTTTTAATCTGGACTGATTATGACCAAACATGGGTCTAAAACTGGTAGAGATTCATTTTATGAGTTTCTGATTATATTTTCCAACTCCAGTTTACATTGACATGCATGATTTTCGCATTAAACTGCTTGCCACACTAACTGAAATAAAAAAACCTTGAGGCTACACATACACTGCTGTGTGTGTTTTTTTAAAATTATCCTTCAAAATTCATGACAGTGAATGTTTGCTGCTAACAGTACCTTTTAGGGTTAATTGCATTAGCCTTTTATTTGGTGAAGACTGTGTATCAATGCAATAAATTCATAGAGCCTTTCATAAGAAGATTGTGGAGAAGTGCCTAAGAATTCCAGCTTGATTTGTGCTTCATATCAAGGAGGGCAGTCATAGTATGAGTTGGCTCACTGTTAATCAGAAATATCTGTCTATGAAAACTTAATAGTGAAATGGATTCTGCAACCTTTACTCTGGCTGCTGTGGGATAAAGCCGTCTTTAATCTTGTTAGAAAGATAAATACTACCGAAAATTACAGGTGATACTTGACTTTGTAGGGATACCTTAGAGAATAAATTTTATTAATAATAACCATGGATCAGTCTGGATTAAGTTAATTTCAGTTTAAATTACATTAATGGATGCACTAACATCGGTAAGTCTAACTATTGTACTGAATTCCAAAAGACAAAGAATGATGAAGTAGGGGATGTAGGTAGGACAATGCATTATCAAAAATATGATTGTGGTAGAGATCTTTATGTCTATAGAACTAGACATATCAAAAATTGATACCCTAAAAAGGATTTAGTGCAGAAATGTGTAGAAAAAGGGGATTATTGTGTACCAAATAGGAGTTCTATTTAACATACTGTAAAACGAGACGGTGGAGGAACACGCAGCCAACTCAATATGAGTGACAAACAATGTTCACTTTATTGCCCGAACAGCGCAACTTTATACATTTGCAGTTCCCGAACTTGCGTTCTGATTGGCTGGAGCCCCCCGGAACAGGGTTGGTCGAGGTCCCAAGGGTGACACCTACGGGCCCACCCCCGGCAACTGGTCGCTCACGTTTTTCCTGCCAAGTAGGGGCTTACGTGCTTCTCGGCAGGTAGCCGCCGGGTGAGGCATGCCCGAAGTCTCATCTCGCCAGACAGACCAAACCCCTTACTCCAAACCCACGCTGCTTCAGCAGCGCTGCTATTAGATAACACTGTGCTCACATTCCTCTAGCTATTCCCCAACAATTCCTTTACTCCGGCCAAACCCGCTTTAGCAGCACCATTCCCCAACAATACTGTGTTCCTGTGGTGGCTTGACCCTGGCTGGAGTCCAGACACCTACCAAAGCCACTCTATCACTCTCCTTTTCAGCTGGGCAGGGGAGACAATATGTATTGAGAGACTTAGGAGTTGAGATAAGGACAGGGAGAGATCATTCCACAAACAGCGTCACAGACAAACCAGACTCAACACAGAATAAAGGAAAGAAACTCTCTAATTTATGGCACTGCACACCCAGTGACAGCAGAGTTGGGTAATGAGAAGTGTAGCCAGATCTTAAAGCACCTCGCCCCACCCCTCCCTTCTTAGCAGACTTCTCCAAAGAGAGTAGTTTCCCATGGGGCTTCACCTCTTCACCAGCTGCCCCGGCATGGGTCACTTCTATGGGATGCAGTCGTAAGTCACAAAATGTCTCTCAATCTCTCAAGCCCAGACTGCTCCAGCCTGGTCATCCACGGGGTCACTAGCCCCTCCCCAGCAAACCTGCTTCAGCAGAGATCTCTCTCACTCATCTCTGTGTCTCTGTCTCTCTCCACCGACTGCAAGTGCTGGCAGAGGCTTGCTCCAACGTGGGTCACAGCGTCTTCTGTATGTCTCCGCCTGCTCCAGCGTCGCGCCTCTCCACAGGCTGCTGGTGGGATCTTGGCCCTGTCCATGGGCTGTGAGGGGACACCCGCTCCACCACAGGTTTCTCCATGGGCTGCAGGGGCATCTTTCTCTCTGGCACCTGGAGCGACTCCTCCACCACTCTTCCCTGGCCTTGGTGTCTGCACAGCTCGTTACATCTCGTCACTCCCTTCTATGGTGGCAAAAAGCAGCTGCTTGCAGGTTTTTTTCACCTAAATGTGATTCCCAGAGGCGCTGTCACTGTCGCTGATGGGCTCGGCCTTGGTCAGCAACAACTTCAAACTTGAGCTGGCTGGTGTTTGCTCTGTCAGGCCTGCAGAGAGCTTCTGACTGCTTCTTGCAGAAACCACCCCTGCAGCGCCCTCCTGCCCTCTCCCCACCCCCACACCCTGCCTTCACCAGAAGCCAGCCATGCAAAACTACAATAGCTCCCAAATTTAGCAATTGGATTTAAATAGGCAGAAATGCTCATACTTTCTTCACAGATGTGGTTAATATAATATTATGTGGGGCTAAAATGATTTGCCATTCTGATTTGTTGCAGGTTTGAGTTCCAAAAGGAAAATCCACCTGTCTTCTGAGCACTTAACTCACATTGTCTACAACTTGTTGCTTACCTAAGATGTGGTCTTGTGAGCATGGGGGCCCAGGGGGAGGAACATTCTTTTCTAGACAGGAAAAAGTTGAAGGAACAGGCAATTTTGTAAAATATTTTCTAATCCAACCTATCAAGATCTGGGTTTGTTTTTTTTTGTAATTATTGGTATTGCCTCATCTATAAAACACTTTCTGTAGGCATTAGTCTGTATAGCTTCTAAACTCATTGATATATTATGTATTTTCATTGTCAAGTGGTACTGCAGTTAAGACTCCAGGGTCAGGGGACAAATCAATTTCTATCTGTAGCAACAAGTTGACTCTATACCCATGAGAATAACTTGAGGAACTCTGTAGGCAAATCATATTTTCAAAATATTTTGTCCTCTGATGCAGTTCCACAATATTTTTAAAGTAGCTATCTTACAGAGTTTTGTTCTTGGATTTCAATCTTGCCTGTTTGTTTACTTTTGTGGCCTTTCTTCTTTTTTATTAAGCAAGAACTAGTGCTTTCCTTCATATTTTGTACATATAGCTACACTTTCTCTGTAGTGATAGTTGGTATTTTAATTCAAAGCCAAAGTACCCCTTATTCTCTTTTGTCTCTCATGGTGTTTAGCTAAATCTAGTGTTGATCCTTTCCTTGAAGCCTTCTCCTGGAATTCTCTGCACTGATGACTGCAGGCAGGATTGCTCCCAGATGGCTCCTCCATACATTGGATGATACTGTGTTTGGTGAGGGGTGCCTCTTTCATGTATTATATTTTCTTTCTATTTCAATTAATTTCCTCTTTAAGTAAAAACCTCAGACACTTTCTCTTCTGTTGTCTCTGACATTGTATTTAAAGCTCCTTTTATTTCCTAACTCTCAAACAGCTACTGTGGCCGTATACGTAATTTTCCCTCAGGCCAGGTTCTAGAGTGAGACCATAAGCTTCTTGTATCTCCTGTAAGTATCTGTTACTCTGTAGTACTCAGTAGTACAGATTTTGTACATGAATAAATTTTACTGAAGGACACTTTGGAAGCCTGTGTATGTTTTCAGCAAAATACATTTTTCTGCCCCTGAGATGGCTTGATCCCCACCAACATCTAAGTAGTCACCTAGCTGCCCACTCACTTCTCCCACAGCAGAACAAGAGAGAGAATCAGAAGACCAAAAGCTAAAAACTCATGGGTCAAAATAACAAGAATTTAACAGGTGAAGAAAAGCTGCGCAGGCAAATAAAGCAAAATAAGGAATTCATTCATGGCTTCCCATTAGCAGGTTTATATCCAGCCACTCCCTGGGAAGTAGGGCCTCAGTATACATAGCTCTTGCTTGAGAAGATAAATGCCATAACCGTCATCATCCTGTCTGCCTCCTTGTTTCCTTGAAACTTTATTGCTGAACATGATGTCATATGGTATGGAATATCTTTTTAATATACTGGAGTCTGATGTCCTGAAAGTCCTGTCCCAAAATCTTGCCTACCCCCTGCCTACTCAGTGCGGTATAGAGTGGGAAAAAAAAAGCTTGACTGTTCGTTCATTGATGGCCCCTACTGCCTGTGCTCTGGCTCATATCATGGAGAAGCCCTGCAGCAGCCGAACCAAATTCCTTGCAGATGAAACTGAAGCAGAAGACATACTCCAGAAGCACAGATTATGCTCCCAGCTGATAACAACCACTGGGTGCACAGGACATAACCAGTCTGCAGAGCAAAGCTGCCTGCAGTACAGATGGTGCAAGCATTGTGGCTTCAGCACCAGCTGTCTGGCTTTACAGCTCTGCTCTTGATGTTCCGCACTACTTGCTAATGTTGGCATAAGGTGCAATTACTTAAATGCAAGAAAACATTACCTACAGCACGATGTGATGTTCAAATTACCCAAGCTAGCATAGAAAACCAGGTGTACTTCCCTAGAATAGTTGAAACAGGCATATCAAATTGTACCTGGGGAAATGAATAGTTGCTTCAATGGCATGCTGCGTCCTAACCAACTGGTGCCATCTCTGACACACAGATGCAGCTTCAAACTGCCCCAGACTCGAGAACTAGTTTGGTCTCAGCTAAGGTAATTCCAGGTTGTGCTGCACTGCACAATAAAAAGAACTTCTGTGTTTGCAAACGGTGCTGATGAAAGGACAAAAGAAAACTTCTGGTCTGCTCTTCTCTTACAATACAGAAATTCACCAGGAATTTCTCTTAGATAAAGTAAATTTAATTAATGGTTTAATATTGTAAGCAGTGACATCCTCATTGTGTCACTAGGTCTGGTTTAAGCTGCACTCAGACTGGAGTGACCTGGTACTGTCAGTTGATACTCTTTTCTTCTACATTCCTCTCATCTACAAGCCGTCTTCCCTTGCCAAACTTAAAGTAGCCTTTCCTCTCATCAGCCATCCTGAAAGTACATTTTACAGCCTCCTGCTACAGTAGCTGCTTTCATTAGCCTTGAAGTGCTCCAGTATCTGCACTTTGCCACTCCTTGCTGCCATCTCCAGCAGCTTTGCTCACGTTTTTTTATTTTCCAACATTTGGAAAACTGCATGTGGCACTGAAAACAAAACACTACCTTTTAAAGCACAAGAGGTCCTTCAACAGCTCACTTTGTTCTCTCTTTATGTGATAAGACACCTTTTGTTGGTGGTTTGTTTTACTCTAGTCTAAATCAAACGCCGGCACTCCAGAGCTGGAAAACATTGCTTTAACTCAGCATGACCACTCATTCTAGGCATATTCAGATGCCATTGGCATACACTTCTGTACACTATTACAAATGTAGAGTTTTTCTCCATTTGTAAGTGAAATAGCACTCAAACATTAAAAAATAGCATGCACAACCCAAAAATCAGTTACAGACTAGCAATTGGTCTTTTTAATTTATCTCCTTTTTTCGTTCTCAGATACCATCCAAGCACACCTGGTTTTAGATTCTGATCATCTCTGGAGTTATTGGAGGAAAGTCAGATTTCATATTAGAACTTAGACACCTGCTTTGCACATGTTTACAGTGTAAAACTGAATTATTAGCCAAATTCAGAAGCTCATATTTAAAACGTAAAATTTAGGGTATTTTCCCCTTCAACTAAATCCCCCAAGCCTAATAGTATTATTGAGTATGCAGTTTCATTTTCTGAGGGAAATATAATGAAATGTGTTGTGGTGTAGTGATAATGAAGACAAGGACCTCCTTCTTCATCTCCTGCATATTACATAAAACAATGACAATAAAGAAAATAATGAAAACATGATTAAGCCATAAGGTCAACAGAATGAAGTATTTTATTCTAAATGATGAGACAAAGGGATCCAGCAAATACAACACCTATAATTCTTCTTTTATCTCCACAGTAAAACTTTATAAAGACGGGGAGATACCAAGGTAAAATTTAACCCCTGAAATACTGTTACTGTTAGAAATAAAGGAATGAAGTCAACAGGAAAAGAAGGATTCCTAAACAGCATGTTAGCTGCACTTATGGCAGTTAACTGCGATGGATAGACCGTGGCTGGAGGCCAGACACCCACCAAAGTCCTGGCAGGGGAGAAAATATATATTGAGAGGCTCAGGAGTCGAGATAAGGGCAGGGAGAGATCATTCTGCAATCAGTGTCATGGGCAAAACAGACTCAGCACAGAATAAAGGAAAGAAACTCTCTAATTTATTACCCTTCACTGCACACCCAGTGACACCAGAATCGGGTAATGAGAACTGCAACCAGATCTTAAAGCACCTCCCCCACACTCCTTCCTTCTTAGCAGACTTCACTTTAGTTACGATTTTGCTCCCTTCTTCTTTCCCATTGTGGCACGTGGAGGGGCAGGGAATGGGGGAATAGGGGTTTGGGTCAGTTCCTCACCTGCTGTTTTCCTTCTTAGCTGGTGAAGGGGCGGGGTGGTCATTCCTCACACCTTTCCCCTGCTGCAGCATGGGGTCCCACCCACGGGCAACAGTCCTCCAGAAACTTCTC
>VZTU01010640.1:36684-102991 GCA_013400835.1 Zapornia atra | reverse complement strand
AGCGGGCATGCGCGCGGGCGCGCGCCGAGGCGCCTCACTTTCAGGGGCGCCCACGGAGTAGCCGCCATATGCCGCGGCGGCTTGTGTTTTTATCGGCAGCCTCGCCGTCGCGGAGCGGCGGTGCTCCCCCAGCCGGCCTCCTCCCCGCGGCGGGCGCGGACGTAGCGTTTCAATGGGAAGTTCTCACTTATTAAACAAGGGCTTGCCTCTAGGTAACGATCTCGCGTCGCGCCGTGTCGTGTCGCGTCGCGCCGGCCTGGTCGCGGCGGTGGGGACCGGAGGGGGGTGCGCGCCTGTGTGTGTATGTGTGTGTGTGAGCGGTCGGCCCCCGCCACCACCGCGCTTTGTGTGCCCGTCACCGCCGCTCCCGGCCTCCCCCCCACCCTTCCTCCGGTCGCCGGTGGGGAGCGGGGCTCCCCTTGACGGCCGCATCGCCGGCGCAACTTTGCCTGGGAGCTGCCGGAGGAAGCTGGGAGAGTTGAATAACAATAATAACAAATAGAAATGAGGATTAATTGCGGCGAGGCGGCTGAGGCGCAGGCAGGGGACTGGGACTCGGCTGCGGCTACAATCATCGTCAGGAAAAAAAGTCCCGAACTGCAGCCAGCGCGTTGGTTTGGGGTGGGATTCCCCCCCTTCCTCCCCACCCCGGTCCCGTTGGCTCTTGGCTTGAGCGGTGCCCTGGCTCTTAACTGCCGGGAAATGCTGGTGAAGTGCCATGGAGGGAAAAAGCCGTGCTAATATCTCAATAAACAGGAAGTTTAAAAGCGGCGTTTTATGGCTGTAAAAAGTGCTTCAGGCCTGGCAGTTGAAATGATTTGGCTAAACCTGCGGGCGGGTTGTGTGTCTGAGAGGTAAGGATCTGCTCTGTGAATTTGAATTTCTCTTTCCTCTCCCCTTTCTCTTTCTTTTTTTAACCATGGGCTACCAAATGCCTTTATGGATTGCTGCTGGTTTGTGAAGGTAACATGAATAACACGCATGGGGTGATGTTACAGATAAGCCTCCAGAATTGCTTGGCATAAATTATCATCTTAATCTGAAGATGATTTATATATATTATTATTTTTTTCTTCTTTCCACAGACATAGGCAGACAGAATGTAGGTTTCATTTATAAACACTGTCATTTCGTAAGCAATTGATACCAAAGGAAGGCTACAAAGCAGAGAATAAGCCTCTTGCCTGTGGATGTGAGTTGGTCTGCTATGCTGCTTTGTTTTCCTCTTAAAAAAAATAAAATCCAAAGTCAGGGTTTCGCTCACAGTACCGATCAGGGTAGAATAATGGTCGAAAACATTGTTAACCATCGTCAGCTTTCCAAATTTCACCTGTTGTAACTCAAATTAAGCAATTTAAGGTCGCCTTACACTTTAACTGTTGTCCTTATCAGGAAGAATGTTTGCTTTTAGGCTGTGATAGAGCAGCTAAAGATAATCATCCCTTTGGCCTCATTGAAAATAATGAGGCCTAATAAACTGAAGCGAATGTGTGTTTTTGTCCCAGTGAATTAAAATTAACCAGAATATTTGCAATACGTATACGTGTTTCAAGTGTATCTCCCTTTCTCCCGGGTCTTAGAAGATGTAAATGTTCTTATGTAGCATTTGAGCCCCTTGGCAAGTAGCCCAATGCCCTTATTAAAATATTTCAAACCTCATTATTGTATCCCACTAGGAAGGGAACGAGAAAACATGAAGAGAAATAAAATCTGTATTTAAATAATTTCAGCTCAAATTGCTCTGAGAGACGCTTTATAAAGCATAGAGATTTTTAAATAAAAAGGGTTAAAAAGCTTCCTCACTGTAAAGTAGATTATGCTAGTAGAAAAATAATTGTCCAGTGCATCTCTTTGTTCTGTGTTCTTATCTGTTTTATCTATTTTTAGCCGTGCATTGGTGAAGCTGGCATGTAAAATTAGCAGCCCAAACTGCTAACTTTAGTATATTTTATAACGTTGCTCTTTATTGACCCCCAAAGGCAACACGATTTCAATGCTGGGATTCCTTAATTTTGGACAAATAATACCCTTTCTGATTTACTGTTATGTCAGCTGTACAGAGGGTAAGCTAGGGAAAGAACATTTTGCCTGCTTGTAATTCAGTGGTGTATTTCAAACCAAAATGAAACGAACCTGCCCCTAACAAACATCCCCAAGCTGCTACAGTTTTCCAAGCAATAGGTGTTTATGGGGTGGCTGTGATTAATAAACAGAGAAGAGAAATTGAGAGAGTTAAACTGTTCCCTCGTTTTTGTCATTGTTATTGTCAAATAATTCGTTATTCTGTGATGTGAATGGAGTTTCTCTGCGTTTAATGGCATGGAGGGCATAAACTGGTGCAGAGCCAGTGGTGTGTTCTCTGTTCTTCTGTAAGCACACCCGCCCCCCAGTCCGTGTCATCCCCCACCTCCCCACCCCAGTTATTCAGATCCAGTATTTCCCCATCAAGTGATGCATTACTGAATTGGCAAATACAATAAAAATCCTGATAATTGCTGCAGCGCGCTCGGTAGGAGCGTTTAGTCAATGAAACTACTATTCTGAAATGAAACTACTACAGTCACCTCTGTGAACGTTTCAGTTCAGTGTTGTCATACGTAGTTAAGGAGTAGCTGGAGCGTGCAGCTGCTGAGCACTCCATATACTACGTGTAAAAAGCTCCTCATCATAAATATTGTATACACCATGATACTTTATCATCGTGTAGCATTCCTGATAGTGTGACAAAACAGATTATAAGTGCCCTTAACGTTTGTCAGTTTGGTTAGCTCTTGATCTGTCGCGCTGTATGATAAAGATAAATAGCATCTGCCCTTTGTCAGAAATGCCTGATGCTTCAATTTACTAATCTCCCTGTTTCTAAAGAGTTATTGTCTTATTTACAGTGTAAACAGAGCGGGCGCAGTACTTAGCCGAAAGTGTAATCCGAGCGATTAGGATTGAGTTGGCTACTGTGAAGTGTTATCATACAGCAGCACACTTGCCGACATTTTGAAACATAAAGTCAGCCTTATCAAATAAGAACACCTACTGTGGATCGGTAACTAGGCTGGGTTTGCCTTTTTGGAGAGAAAATTGACGTTATCAGAAGTACATGTTCACATGAACACTGTAAGAATGAAACAAAATTTTAGTAAAACCCAAAACAAACCCAAAAGCCCCAAACAAACCCCAAAACCCACACTTATTTTCCAAGTAAATAATTTGAACAGCAGCAAGTGTGTGGAAAAACGCACATTTAAGCTTCTTTTAAGTAATGATGCAGAGAACCGACGTGATATTTAATCTGCTGATGTGAAATATAACAGTTACTGAAAACCAGGCAAATATTTTGGACTCCAACTGCTTGTTGCCACTTTGTCTTTCCTTGCCTACCATGCAGTTATAACAACTATGTTCTGTGAAACTTACCTGGTGAGGTTGCCTACGTATGTGTTGGAGACCTGCCTTTAAGAGTAATATTTAGGTTTTCGCCTCCCAAGGCAGCTGGGAGCGTTGATGAGGTGATACTCCCCAGCATGTGTCAAGCTTTTCAAATCCCATAGCATTTGGCAGTATAGCAGCCTCATCTGAGGCTCCCTAGCCTTCTGGCCCCATAATTATTTATTTAGTGAGAGTGTAGAGATGGAGTTACACTTTTAATACGTGTCCTAAAATTTAAGGTGAGGATAAAAGTTGTAGCACGCAGCCCTTTAGCCTTAGTTCCTCTGCCACACGTGCTTTCTCGCTCCCAGGCAGCGTAGCAACGGATTTACAGTTGGGAAGACAGGCGTTCCCAGCTGTGGTTTTGGGTCTCTTTCTCCCCTACTGCCTTGAGAGCAAAGATGATGATTCATTTTAGTCCGTGTATTGATCAGGAAAAGATAGCAAGCATGCATTACACATGAATCTAAAACTAACATTTCCTGCTGAAATATAACCCTTCACTCCCTCAGCAGTATTCTTCTGGGAGAACTGCAGCAGCGCTTCCAGTTGTGAGTGTTTTAGGATCTCAGCTGCGATTCCAACAGGATCTTTCCCATGCACAGTAACCCTCAGTCCATCTCCCCATGATTAACGTGCTCGGAAGCGTTTCGGGCATCTGGCAGCATCGAGGTGTCGGCTGGCTGAAACTGATGTATGACCATGTGCAGTGGTGTTGTGGAGAAGGGGCCTGAGTTGGTTTATGGTGTGAAAAAGGGTGTTGTGAGTAGTCCCTGGATTAGACTTTTTTTTTTTTAGGTGCTCGTGTGGCCCCCGTCCTTTAATGTTCAGCTGTGGAATGATAGGACAAATTGTTCTTGAACCTGACTGGGGACCTCTCTGGTTCCTCGAGGAATATGAGAGAGTCCCTGAGCTCATCTAAGCTGTGCCGCCTCGTAGCTGCTGTGTGCAGCCACGTTGGGGACGGGGAGTATCTGGAGCACAGCGTGCCTCAGCTGCAGCCCTGGGCTCTGCCGCCGCCAGCACCAGGGCCCAGGCGGGACCTGGCAGCGCTGCTCCCTTTGCTGGCAGAGGGATGCTTGCCCAAACTGAGGCCTCTACTTCTGTGGGCACTGCAGTGCCTTAAAACCAAACCAAACCCCTCACTAGGTAATATTTAAAAAAAAAAAAAAAAGAAATTACTCAAAAAAACCCCAAAACAAACCCTTGCCTGAAAAATATCTCTAAATTCGATTAATAGGTTAATAATTTTTGATGCACAAAAGACAGCATGTTTGTATTTGCTATAGCAGAGCAAGAATTTTAATTTCTGAGGAAGGTGATTATAAATTAACTGGTCTTTTATGAAATACCTTTGTAATTTCATCTCAAACATGTAATGTTTCCTAGATTATTATTCCATTTGCTGATTATCCAGTTTGTTTCTGATCAGCATAATTGAAAATTGACATAGTTTGAATTTTTTTTCTTTGAACTAAATATTGCTAATGCTATATAGCATGTTTTGTGTTGCTACTTATTTGGGTGACTGTTGTTCATCTCTGCACTTTCATCTGTCTTTATTACCTGCCTTTTTCAAGGGACATTTGGAGGAGCTTCCTTACTGTATACCTGGTGGGTTAGTCAGCCAGAAGGGATTTGCTATAGAAGGCAGCAAAAGCTGCCTCGGGGCTGGGTTCAATTATTCAGAGCAGTTGAAAGTTGAGGGTTTTTTATAATAGAAAGCTTTTTGTTTCTGTTGCACTTCAAAGCTTTGTAGCTGCAGTACTGAAATACACAGTAATGTGATTATATAATTTTGCTTTACATTAGGTATTTTAAGGCCTATTTTAATAGTGGTATTTACAGGTCAGTGGATGTTCCTTGTCCATGCCCAACTCGCTTTCAGCCAGTTGTGGCACCCCCAGCAAAGTTACATAAGTCTGCAGTGAAAGTTGTTCACGCTTTCTGACTCTGTTGTATGTACGCCAGGACTTGCTATGTTACCCTTCCTTTCCTTTCAGTCTTTTTAGGGGAGCTCAGATGCTAACTCACAGGAAAAAAAGCAAAAAGGAAGGCAGCAGAGAAATGTTTCCTCATTGACTTGAGCCACAATTCCAAATTCTTTTCTGCAGTCCAAATTTCTTATTGCTGGATGTGCACTAACGGTCTTCCTGACCAGCCCCAGTGTTTTTCTATACATTCCATCTCACGCTGTCATACATGGGCACACCCTGAGATAAGAGCAGTGAGAGGTCGGTCCCAGCGGGGTACGCTGGAAGTGTTGCAATTAATCCTCACGCTGTGATGCAGAACATGACAAGAGCGTAACTTCTGCTGCCTTTCAGAGCAAGCGTTGCTGGTGTCACCTTCTGTGCTTTGGTGCCACGTGACCTTCAGGAGCAAGAAATGTCTGTAATTGGGGAAACAACCACGGGGAGCCTGGTGTTGTATCTGTTGACCTAAATGTGTGTCTGGTCTTGTTCCAAAGGTATGTAGGCCCTCGTCCACACTGGATAGCGTAGAGCCTAAACATAGGTAAGGCAGGTAGTGGTTTAGGAAAGCTGAGCTCTAGGGGCAGAAAGGAGAGCGGTCCCACTTTCTGGCAGTAGCAGTCATGCTGCTGCCATGTGGGGGATTGTCCCTCTCTCCCACCCTCCAAACATGATCAATAGGAATTAGCCCATGTCTGCTTCCTGATGGCAACAGGAATGGCAAATCCAGCTCCCCAAGGCTCTCCCTGCTGCATTCCTATCGAACTGTATTCTTTTCCTATGGCAGGAGCATGCACCATGTGCCATAAAGCCCCGTATCTGGCTGAGCGGAGGAATGGCCAGTGTGCTCTCCTGCATCATGCTCACTGGCGAGTCAGAGCTCAGAAGGAAGCCAGGAGGGACACAGCACTGCAGGGTATTTTCATCATCATCTACTGCACATGTATTTGGTTTTTTTCACTCTGCAGAATGTCATCGTAGCCCCTGTGTGAGTCAGAAGTTGGGAGAATGAGCCAGAAGGCAGCTATACTAAGATGTGTGCTCTCCAGTCAGATGCGGCTGATGGGCAGGAGGAGTTGCGGGGAGGGAGTGCAGCCCTTAGTCATACTGATAGTCAGCGAGAGGTGCTGCTAGGGGCTGACAGACAGGAATGTCTCTGCCATCCATGCAGATCCCAGTGTCTTTGTCACTGCAGAATTTCTGTTGGCTTCCGTGGGAGTTTTACCTGAGTATGGATTTTCAGAATTAGCCCTCTATTTTAAGCCAAACTGTCCAAAATTACTGTTTCTTCTTGCATATTTGCATCATAGCACACTCAATCCCATAAAGGAAATGTATGGCTTAGCAGAAACAGTGGTGTGGAGCACTTCATCAAAATTCCCAGATGAGTCAAATTTCATTAGATGGTTGCAGCCAGTTTGTCTCTTGCTGAGTATGTAGCTTTAGTCTTTGCAGAGTCATGCAGGACAAAAGTGTTCAGCAGAGATAACCACAAACCAGTCTCCAAACTCTTAAACTGATATTTAAATATTTTTTTCTCTTTAATGTGTTGTGCCAGATATGTTAAACTGTTTATTTTCAACCAGATAATGAGCGTTTTCACATTTGTGGTCTACCAACCATCTTAATATGTGTCTGGTGCTTCACTGAAGAGTGTTAATGTGTATCACAGCCTTTCTCCTGTTGTTGATTTTCCCGTTTGTATAAGCAGCATTACTGAGAAGTGATCTTCAGTCATTCGGTGTTGTCTGTGTTCGTTCCCATGCTGACTGGAACTGGCTAGTGAACTCTTTATCTCCAATATACTATTTCTTGATGAAAACCAGTCATTAAGATACTGACCAAAGCCACTGCAGCATTTCAGGTTTTATTTTGCAGCCTCACCAAGTTCTCTCCTGCATGCTGAAAGTCTGCCTCTGCTAGTTGTGTTCCTTCCCTGGGGTGCCTTGTGTCAGAATTGGCGTCTTTCATTTCTGCTCCTGGCTTTTCGTGTAGGAAGCCTTGTTCGTTTTGGCTGGTTTGTGTTAGCTTTCAGGATCCTTCCAGATTAAAAAAATGGAATATCAATTTTCAGTACCTCTATAAACCAGTTGCTTGCACCTAAAGGACTTACTACCTTCACCTTCAATCGAGATTTGTAGTTAAAACTCCAGTCATTTTATTCCTTGGTTCTGTCAGGTTCTTGTTGATTTTTCAGCTCCTGCAGCATGTCAAAGCCTCTTTGAAGTGTGTTGAATTTGCAGATAGTTCTTAATGTGGAATCTTTTCTTGTTATCCTAAAACTAAAGCGGCTTCCTGCATCTGCTCTGGTTGAGATTGGTGGTCAGCAGTTCAGCCACCAAAGCACTGCTCCTTTGTGAACTTCGAACTCTGCACAACCAGACAGCAGATTTTAATTTTTTTTTTTTATTATTTTTACAAGCAAAATCAACATCTGAGAAAATAACCTTTTATCTGTGCAGAGCTGGATGTATTTTAGCCACGCCAATCTAGATAAAAAGAATGTCTTGCATTTTTTAAAAGCTTGTGGGAGGAGGCTCACAATAGAGGCTCCATTGTACTGTTAGTACTGAGCGTACAGGAAATCACAAATTAGCTATGACGAGAGTATTGCAGGGGAGTTTTAAGTTTACTTAATTCCCATAGTATTGTATAGTTTTGAAAGGGTTTCACAATCCATTGCCTTTCGGGTTTGGTTGTGTGTGGTGTTTGTATTTGGCAGCTCTCTGTTCAGGGCTTTCTCTTACCATGTCTTTGTTCAGAAGGTTTAACGTCTTGAATCCTTGAATCCAGACGACTTTCCTTCTTACTGTAAATACAGAGGCATACAAATACACTTGGTATTTATCTCATGACTACCCTGCAGCCATCTAAAATTTAAATCTAGCATTATGTATTCAGCAGTGAAAACTGCCTCCTTAGAGCAAGCAATAGAAAAGGGGTTTGAGTGGGAATTTGGAGAACTGTAAGCTGCAGGCACAACTTTTCCTAGCAGATTTTGATCCTGCAGGATGTGGAGTTACTCGGCGTCCAGTTATCCAGGGCTTACAAGTCTGTAGGATCCTGGCTGCATCCTACATACAAAGCCCAAGTTATTACAGGGTAACCCTTTTGTTAAAATTTTGTCCAAAGATTGGTTTGACTCAGTACCTGCAGTTGAGGAAGAAGTGCTGTGAAAGAACTAGGATTATGAGGACTCTCCAAAACAGTGAATCTTATTTTCTTAGTCCTGTGAATAAAGCACAAAAGCTTATATTCCACTGAGTTGGTAATTTTAGAATCTGAAGTACTGTGAATATTATGGTTTTGCATTTGTTTTCATAACTTTGTTAGCATCTTCCCTCTCAACTTGTTTTTAAGCCTGTTAAATTGTGTTAGTGATTTTTCTGAGCTTTGTAGCTTTGTTTTTAAAAAAAATTACATTAAAAACCAAAATCTGTTAACAAATACATAAATAGAAAATACCCACAAAGACTCAAAGGAGGGTAAAATAAACCTCACAAGAAATTGAAAATAAAGTTTGGGGTTTTTTGACTGTCCTGGGGATACTGTCTTGTCTAAATGATCTTTTTTTTCTCAAAGTGAGGTTTACCCAATTCTAGCAACTACTGAAATGCCCTAAAGTTTTATCGGCAGGAGGGGATTATTTTTGTGCAGGAAGAAAAAAGGTTCTCCAAAACCAATCTGATTGTCTCTCAGATTTCCAAAGAGAATTAGTAAAAACCAGTTTTGATTTTAGAAGACTTAATTGCAAAAAAGAATATTAATCAGTGATTATTTTTATAAATAGTAAATAACCTTGCCTGTTACATATCTAAGAGTTCTGTGGTCTCAGAAGCGCACAGTGAAAGCAGTCGATGAACAAGCCAGACGATACCTGGGAACTGGTCACATTTCATTAAGTACAATTTTAAATCAGGTTAGTTAAGCTCTAGTGCAGGCTTGTTTGAGCTCCTGTTTAAGTGCAAACTAGACTTACGGCGCATTTCTATTAAGATAGTTAGGAATTTGCAAAACCAAATCAAAACATGGTACTTTGCAGTGACTTTATGTACAGCATTTGCGTTCTAGTTAACAAGAACACTTGAGTGTTAGTACAGGGGTTTTCTTTGAGTGAGTTGTACCCCTCTCAAAGGAACTGTGCCATTGCACCTATTGGAGGAAATAAGTGTTCCCCAAGTGAATTACCTTCTCAAAGTCCTTTTTTGTCTGTTGTTGTTTTGTTTATTTGTTATTCCAGAATTTTCTCATAACTAAAAATCTAGGTAAGAACTGAAGAGAAAGGTGGCTGACATTCAGGGCAAATTTGGTCTAACGGCAGGAGAATCGGAACTGAGAGAGGGGGAGCAGAGGTAGCAGTGCTAGCAAATGTGCTAAGTGGCAGTGGGATGGCCTGGATGATCCTGGTGGTCTTCTCAGTCTTGTGAGTAGCCTCTGGAGCCACCTGTGATAATTCACTTCGTTCCTCTGTGCCATGTCCCGCCGTGTGTTCGCTGCAGGTGGTGATGGTGAGGTTACCTGGGAAAGCACTCTGGGGTCTGCTGGAAATGGCACTGAATTACAGTAAGATGCTGTTGTTAATGGCACTCAGAGTAGCTGCTTAGCAGTTCTTGCTGGTGTCTTGTTTTATCACAGGGAACTTGTTTGAGAGGCAGTGCGCTTTCAGCTGTGAACTGAATTAAGGTAAATGCACTTAATAAAAAGGCAGCCCGTGGTTTGACTAACACAGCACCCTGCAAAACACTCTGCTGTGATTGAAGGGCTAGCTTTTTTTTTTTTAATTTTATTTTTAAAATGGACTTTCCACCATTTAAGCTCTTCCTCTTTAAACTGAAAAAAAAAAAAGCCTTCTGTCTATTCGAATGGGGAAGTTGTATTTCACCAATTAGCTTGACAGGACACACATGCAAACAAACCAGCAAAACGCTGGGAAGTGATGAGGCTGCAGCTCCCTGTGCCGCACATGAAATGCAGGGATGCTACACTGGCACTGAGCACTCCTGTGCCTGCTGAGATAGGAAGGCTGGGAGCGGGGATGTGGTTGCGAGCTATTTTTACCCAACAGTTGAACTTTGCAAGAGAAGAAGCAAGGGATAATTTCTTTCAGTTTGAGTTTGCACGTTGTGTGACTATTAAAAACTTCAAGACGACTGTTAAGTAAAGACAGCTACTTGAAGTGCCAGATGGAAAAGAGCAAGAAAACCGCCTTCTGCTTGAAACAGAAAGGGGATTTTTGCTCGTTTTGTTCTGGGGTCTCCTCCAGTCCCTACAGTTGCTGTGTGACTCTTCTGTGTTGCAGTTTCTGCTGTGGGGCCCGTTCAGGCATCGGGTGCAGAACGAGAGATGCGTTCGTTTCTCTCTTGTTAATGGTCTGACAGAATGCAGACCTCAAACGGCTTCTTCACCACACGGTGCCAGGTCTGCATCACAGCATCGGGCAGTGCTGCTGAAATCATGGCTTTTTTTAGTTCCTACTTGCCATTGTCCAGTAAGTGCTCTTGGGGACACTGCAAGCATCTCTGCTATTCTAGAAATGCGCTGGCTTTCTTGGAGGCTGTGGTGGTTTGTGAAATGCAGTACTGGCTGTTTGGTTTGGATGTGGCACCCCTTGATTCATCCTTTTTCAGAGCAGTCGATCATCTCATGATGTCCGTTTCATATGGATTTAGTTCAAGGCCTGTGTTAGTTTATACATAAGTTGGAATAATTGGAAAATGTGAAAAATGTGAAGTATTTTCAGTTGGCTAAAATTTTAAAAGGGAGTTTTTTCCTGCCTGCATCTGGAAGTCAGCCAGGTGAAAGTTAACATTCCCACAATACCTTTTCTGTGGGATAATGGGCAAGTTCAGGACAACATTCTTTCATTTATATAAACACACTGTGCTGGCCAAGGCTATGGGAGAAGTGTTGCTGAACATGGAATTGTTGCTGTTTGCCCTCGCAGTTGTTCCTCTGTTGACAATGATTTATTCTTTTCTTTTATTTAATTTCATTATTGTTCTCCTGTTTATATTTAAATAACATAGTCTTCTGCTCTGTTACCATTTAAGATCTTGCCCAAGGGAGTGCTGTATGAAAAATGGATGCGCTCTATGGATGATTTCATGCACGGTATTGAAACCATGTAGCTAGTACAAAACTAACTTTCAAAAGCTTTCAGAAAGTAGAAAGGTGTTTGTAGAACAGTAGAGTCTCTCTGACAATAGAGGAAAAGAGCTGACGGCCTGAGAAGCTGAACTGACCTTTCATCTTACTCTGCTCTGCCACCCCTGGTCCTTCCAAAACATAGCAGGAATAAATTGTTCTGGAGAGTGTGGAGCTGGGAGTGCTGGTGCTGGCTGTTTTGTGGCTGGCTGACAGCCTTCAGTTGCTGCTGCTGTTTTGAGTAGGGTTAATTTTTATAATATTACAAGGTTGATGGGAGTTTATAAAATATTAAATTATTAAAATACATTTTTTTCCCCCCTTTCAGAATTTATATCCTTGTACTTTCAGGGTTGCAAATAATTTTACCTGCTGCAAAAATGATTGTGAAGTGTATAACTTTGCATATTTAGTTTGATCAGTTAGGAATATTCAGTGTATCCTAAGTGCATGTGTAGATTTTTATTTTTTTTTAAGGATCCCAAAGAGGAATGTAGTTTGTATTGCCTCAAAGTAGTAGTTTACCCATGAAGAACTCTGCAGAAATAGTGGCCTCTCCACTCAGATGAGTTTACCATTTTTCAGCTCTTACAAAACCCATGGTAATTAGAGGTCAGTTAGCTGTGGCCAACCTTTGGTAAAGTCTGGGGAAAGGTAGTCAGAAACAGAGAATTTCAGAAATACTAAACGTTTACAGTTTTCTTGGGCTGTGGTATAAACACTGTTGTTATTTAGAAGTCATTTTAGTGACTTAAGATGTTTTCAGCTTAGGACTTTTCTGGTAGAAATTACTTTGTTTTAACCTGTAAATGGCAAAGTCTGTCCTACAAATTGCATGGGGTTCATTGTCAGTGATTGTTTAAAAGGGCAGGAAGCAACTGTCACATCTGAAAATTCAATGTTTTGTGAATTCTGAATTGTTGGAGGAAGAAATGTCTGGTGAAACCCTTCACAGAGTCACAGAATGATTGGGGTTGGAAGGGACCTGCCAGAGCAGGATCACCTGGAGTAGGTCACACAGGAACATATCCAGGTGGGGTTTGAATGTCTCCAGAGAAGGAGACTCCACAGCCTTTCTGGGCAGCCTGTCTCAGCAGTTGACCTGACAGCAGTTGGGTTGCTACAAGGATTGTTACTTGTCATTTCTGTTCTTTTCTTTGTGCAAAATGCAGGAAAACCAGTAAAATCCAAGTGCACTAGAATGCATTAGTGGTTGGGTTTCCAACTTCCAGTTCTGTAACAATAATTTTTCATCCATATTAAACCTCTAATGACTTTTAATACGTTTTTCAAGACGTGAATAGGAAGAAAAGCACTGCTGCTTACTTGATAAAATAAAGACACATTAAGAAGCAGGAATTTATTGTTCTGTCTTCAGTTTGTATTCATTTAGAACACAGGCTTTATGGACCTTTTAGTTGGAGGTTATTTATTTCCCTGGGCTTTAAAGAATAAATACTTGAACTGATGGTTTTATTGCATGTAAATGCCAGTACCGTGGAACTAGCTATATTTAGATGTATAGCATTCTATTCCATTGTGTATTTCTAGGCTTCCTTGCTTAAAATAATTCTGCAGTTTTCACATACAAATTCATACATCTGTGGGCCATACATGCCATAATTTTATATATGAACTTGTAACTTTTTTGCTTTCTATCAGTTGTGAAGCTGTAGTCGCTCACATACAGAACTTCAATCACATCAGATCCATATGTGCACATCACTGTGAGCAGCTTCTGTGCAGATACCTATCTGCTCATTCCCAATGTGCTTGATTTTGCAACTAACACTCAAAATAGCAGGCTACCTAACTGTGCAAGCAGCTCTGCTGACTGCTTGCAGAACCCCAGCTTAACTCAGTGGGAATAAGGAACAAAAGCAAGGCCTCCTTGGATAAAGACAGAAAATAAAATCCTAATGAAAGATGTGCACCGAATAGCAACTCGTGCTTTCGTGTCTACCAACTGTGAAACCTCCATAGGAGTTGCTAGCATTGTGTGAGTGTTCCCTCCTTCTTAATAGAGGTGTTCCGTATCCTGTTTTTCTTGTTGACTAGAGAGTGACAGCTTTTAGAAGTATTGTAATGATGAAGTGCCATTAGCTGGATACAGTTCACTTCTTTAAATTGCGTCCTTTGTTGTGTTCTTTGCTATTCTTGTAAAATAGTTGGGTTTGGTCAGGATCTTGATTTCCAGCACTACTGCCTTTTTTTTTTTTTCCCCCTTTCTTTATTGTTTTGTAGGTTATTCATTTTTCTTTGAATTATATGTATTTCTGTGATCAGTTGGCATGGAAACATGGCTGCTTTATAGGCCAGTTGCTTTTAGCATTAATTTGCAGGTACTTGTTTTTGAATGTGAAAATGGAAACCATTTACGTTCTTCATCATTAATACTTGCATGCTTTCCGAGGCACTGTCAATTATCTTCCCTTCTGTCTTAGAGGGGAAAATGTACTCTTGGGTTTTTTTTAAAGAGGGGAAAAAAAGAACTCTGCTGCATCATGTACACTGTATTAAGACTGTACTTTCTATAAAACTTCTTTTTCTCCATGTAACTCAAGAGAATCGGTAAAACAAAGGTTTATTGCCAAATCTTAGTTTAAGCACAGAAAGCATGTGGGTGCCTTTAAATAATTCAGTTACATGCCTCAGTTTCTTTTTATTATTAACATACTTATCGATGTTACCCTTCTTCATTTGAAGAGCACCCTGTGTTTCTGCAGGGGAAGCCTGCCTACATCAGTTCTGGCAAAAGCAGGGGAATACATCCATTAATATTTTGTGGCTGCTGGTGGTGGAGTCTGCAGCCTCTGAAATACCTCAGTACTGGCAAAATGAACTTGCAGGCTTTATTTAATATCTATTGCAGCAGTATTTGTGGTGACACCATGGTATGCTGCGGCGCCTGCTGCTTGGAGAGGGACAAGTAGCACTACCATACGTCTTCATCATGAAGAGTAGCTAGACTTGGTGTGGGTTCACATTTATAGAAGTTTGAAACTGTATCTGAATACATACTATTTTAAGTATAGATAACTAAATATCTAATTTAAGACCTGCTATAAGCAGGTGCAGACTGTCTGCTTTCAGTGTAGTTGCTTTCATGTTCTTCAGGCTGAGATTTAATTTTTCTCATTTCTAATAGCTACAGACTGTTGACTGAAGAGCTTTATATAGATTTAGATATGCAGAATAAAAATAAGATTTGAATTAATTTAGTTTGATACTTCTCCATCCCGTTTCAGACTCGAAAGACTTTGTCTCACTAACTGTTTCATAGAGAGCATGCAAACCATACAAATTTGATTAATACTGCTCATACCTCTGTTTTACATATTTAATAAGCAATTGCTCATCTGGCCTATTTGGGTGTGTTGATGCACTACTTCTTCTTCGTTCCCAAAGTTAAAGTGTACACAGTTCAGTTGAAAAAGCATAAGTCTATGTAGGATTTGTCAAATTTTAATGAAAGAACTACAGATCTACAGATTATGAATACATTGTTCATGGCACTAGTGCTATTTTATGAATTTCATGGTATTACTTAGCAACCATATGGCTCATTCCCTCTGGATGGATTAAATCAGAAAACAAAGCAAACAAAACCCTACAGGTATAAACTCCATCTTTTCACATTTCATATTTTTAAAAAAAAATAAATAACTTAATTGGAAAAAGAAATAGTTTACTTCATACCAAACCCTTCTACCGAAACTGTTCAGAGCTTTCTTGTAGTTCCTTGCAAGTGGTTTTCTCAGAGGTTGAGAAGGGAGGGTTTAGTGCAGAAGATGAGGGCTTTTTGTGATGCTTTCAGCAGTTTGCAGATCAGATTTTTACTAACCATGATGCAACTGTGAAAAGAAGTTAGGCCGTGCTGCTTCCTGTGTGACAGTATCTCATGCTCACCGAATAAACCCTTTCTCCTCTCCCCCACCCCTTTCCCTCCATTCTCTTAATAAAACAAGTGGGGCTGTTAACAGAGAAGGGCAAAAAATAAATGGGTGCAACCTTTTTGACATCACAGTATACTTGTCAGAGTAACTAGAGCCAAGATGTGCTTCCATGGCTGTTGTAAACTACCTTCTTTGTGTCTTTCCACTTTTTTTCCTCCTCATCCTCCACTGAAGTGCCTACTGGTGTGCCTGGTCCAGGAAGGGTGGCAGTGAGCACCACGCTGGGGAAAGATACAACCGCTCTTAATTCACTGAATCCCCACACTGAATTGTAACTTTTCTGGCTTGGATGGGTATCTTCTTTAATGTTCTCTCTGGAACTAAATTTCAGCAATCATCATAGCCTCTTTCTACATATTTTAAATTACTGAACCAGAAAAGAATTTGTTGATGCCCTGCAGCACTCACAACCTCTGAATTCTGACTGCTGCCAAATGCTAAGGTCACACAGGACTCTTGCTAGTTGTGGTGGTTGGGTTTGTCATGAGGTGGCCCTCAAAATTCAGGACAAAGAGAGTAATTAAAGCGTGCTTGCTGTTGTCTGATCCCTGCTGTCCTACAGTGTTGGAAGAGAGTGTCTGTCTTAAAAGAGTTTATCTGTAGTTTGGGTACATCATTGAAATCAAAGGTGTCCTTTCTGTTGGGCAGCTCTCGTGTATTCTGTCGTGGGTACTTGCTAGACTTCCCAGAGAATTAAGGTACTAACTGTGTTGTCATTTAATTACTTCATATAGCCAAATATGTCCAAAATATTTAATGTGCTTTAAGGAATACATACCCACTTATTTGAGTATTTCATCTAAGTGTTCCAGAAAGTAACTACAGAACAAGCATGAAAAGAAACGTGGCAAAACAGACAGGTGCTGGAGTGTCACTAGAAGAAGTTTATATCCTTAAAGGAAAAAGAAATGACTAAAACTGTAATTTGCTGTCCTGTTTTTAGTGACTCCATTCATTTTGTAAATCATTTGGCTGCTGTGAGATGGTGGAAGGCATTGTATGAAGTTAGAAAGCAACAAAGTTAGTTGCCTGTGAGGTAATAATGCAATAAAGAGCGTCTTAATTGTATTTGGTTAAAAAGTTGATACATTGCAACTTGCTGCAAGGTAACTTTAGAGTCACTAGCATTGAAAGCTTGGGAAGCAGATTCTGAAAGTACTGGTGAGAAGCCTGGATGCTGTCAGTATTCCTAACTTTGGGTAGAAGTTCAGAAAAATCCCCCAAGGGTCACATTTCACAGTGTGATGTTGTAGACATTGTAAGAAATAATGCTAACTAAATATTTCTCAGAAATTAAGAGAACACACGGGTCGAGTTGCTTCCTGAAGCATTTAGCTCTTTGTCCAGCAGTATCTCATTCTGTATTTGTGTGGACCTTATTTTGTCTGGTTTATAAATGACCCTCATCTGGGCTACTCAGGGTGGCAGATTTTCAGTGCAGAGTTATTTTCCAGATTTCATCTGCTATTCTCAATACTCCTGTCTTCTCCTTTCCTTTTAGTAACTGGGATGACTGTCCTTGCTCAGGAGGGGCAGAAAGAATGGAAAGATTTCTCTGAGAAAAATACTGTAAAGAGCTGCAATTTCCACTGAAATAACAGACTATCAAAAGTACCTAATGTGCAAAGAGAGAGTGGTAGTGACAGAAGCTAGGGAGCAGAAGTAATAACTTCCAGGGATTTTTACTTTTGAAGAGATACACCTGCATTAATTTGGGTTGGTTTATTACCTGGAAAATAGGCACAATAATATGTTCTGAAGACCTGTTGCTCTGTTGATTCTTGATCTCAAGAGCAAGGATTAGCTTTATGTTCTCCCTGTGACATTCGGGGAAAATAGTCATCATGCTTCTTGGTTTCTGGGAGATACCTGATAGCTGTTGGCTGGCACTGGGCAAGCACCAAGCTGTCATTCCCTCTCATTCTTTCAGAAATTGCAGCCAGCAGGAAGCAGTTACACTTGCTTTCCAGTATCTTTCTGTAGGCTGTGTCCATTTTCTGAGCAACAGAAAGAGTTTAGGCTCAAAAAGCGTATCTTGACGTGCAAGTCGGTGATCCTTTGATTATCTTTGGATGATAAAATTCCAGGTTACTCGAGTGTTTCTTCTGACTGTCTGCTTTTAGAAATACAATGCTTCTGCAAGCCTTTCAGCATGCTGCTGTTTATCCTGCTACTGCCATCCCTCCTGTTTCTAGTTTCAGAAAACGTAGAAAAAGCATAGAATATGTTGCCTTGTTTGGGAAATACTGTATTGCATCTAATACATTGATCAGGTTTCCATTCAAATTGCTTCTCAATCTGTTGTCAATCTGTATTTTGTTTGGAAATGAAGTTGCCAGGGTCCATTTTTTCTAACTGTCCTTTCCCCCCCCCCCCCCAAAATTAAATCCACACANCCCCCCCCCCCCCCAAACTGTAATGCAGCAGAAGTCTGAGGCTGTGAGAGGGGGAGATGACATTTGTGTGGCACACATATGTGCCGTGGGCAGGTTTTGTATAAATGTCTCTGCCTGCAGATTGGGGGACACAGGAGCTATAACACGTTTGGTTCTTTGTAAGATAAAACAGGCTAGAATCAAACTACAAACTGACATCTTCACTATTACATTTCCCAGTAAATGAAGTTAAATCTTTTTCTCCAAAATCCAGTGCTTGGTCAAATCAAGAATATACAGCTGGAGAGAGAACCAGTGCAGAACTCTCAGCTGTGTAGAGAAGGAAGGGTACCCTTTTTTGCCTTCAGCTTTTGTAACTCTCAATAATGGAGTCAGGAATTTCTTCTGTAGTGCTTTCTTGTAACTGTTGTTTTTAGCACTGATAAATGTTTTATGCAGTTTACAGAGCTAGAACATGACTTGTGCCCTGAAAAATTTGTAATTCGAAGCCTTTATCTGCAGACAAAGCATTTTTATGTGTGTGAATAGACCCTTTTCTAGTTGAAAATGGTTAAACTACAGAGGTTAAAAGAGACATTACAAAGCCTAGTGAAAAAAATGCAAATATAGGTCACTTTTAAACGCTTTTGACTTTTCACCAGTTTAGTGGAAACAACTTAAAGCGTTCAAAACCCTTCTCTAAACCTCTTTAGTATGTGGTATGTGTGGGAAGAAATATTTTGCTTCTCTCATCAAGTCATGGGAATAACTCCTGATTTGAGCTGTGTTTTTCAGTACAGCTTTAACTGTGATATGGGGACCACAGCCTTTGTAATTGAAACCCAAAACTCTACAAAAGCTCAGTAGAACAGCTCTCTTACATCATATTCTTTTATTATATTGTGATTAAATGTAACACGATAATATAAACCCAGCTTTTGCCTTAAACTCCTTGTTTTGTTTGGCACTCTGACTGTTGTTACTGGCCTGTTCTCAGGGAGCTTGTCATTTTTATACATCCTGTTTGCTTACCTTCAAAATTAACATCTTTTCAGAAAATCCTATTTATTTAAGCTCGGTTTGGCTGCAGAGGACCCTGGATGGGAGGTAGAGGACTTTGATTTCAGTATGCTCCAGACTTTTTCCTCAATTTTTGTAACAAAACTGTTTTCCAGTTTGCAATCATTCATCATCAACCATTTTGTTAATATTGACAGAGAACTGCAGAGGTCAGTGGCTGTGGGAGGAACCGAAACAGGAGGGAGAAAAAGGAGCTTTAAGGAGTCCTTTGCACTGATTCAGTGTTTGTCAGAGTTGCTTTGGTTTTCAGAAGAACATAATGGAGTGTAACTCAAGAGGGAGTTTATTATTCTGGCTTACCAGAAACCTTAATACTGTGTTGAATTGCCCCTTTTTAATTACACTGGTCTTAAAAGTCTGGCCTGTATATGTATATTTGTTCTTTATAAATTATTTTAGCCGTGTATCTTAGAGGCAGCTTCTAGCTCTCCTCCCTTATTCCCAGCCCTAAATAAGAGTCATAGTGGTTTATTTCTTTTTCCACTGTTAAGGATTGCTAACACATACAGCACCATGATGTTGAGCTGGAAGGATGGTGAATCATATTAGATGCTTTCCCAAAATAATAATAAAGTTTATGAAGTTACAAAGCAAATGGGGAGGTCGGTGTTGAAGATGTAGAACACTTCCCTACTGTTATTTTTAGTGCTATTTGAGTGTGTTCTGCTGACCTTAAAAAAAATTAAACCTTGTGAAACTAATTTGATTATCCAAGGCCCTACACTTGCTTATCTTCAGACTTTTTGATAAGAAAAATAAGGAGTGCCCCAGGTAATAGTTCAACGTTCTTGGTCAAAGTGCAGGTTTGCTGTTAGAGAAATTGCTTTCAGTGTTTGGGATTCAGAATAAAGGAAGCCTTTGATCTTCACTTGGGGTATTGGGTTTCTTTCTCTGAGATGGCATCCTGCACAGCATCTAGACTATGAGAAAAGAAGCAGAGAGAGAGTAGCCCTTAAGACAGGCTATATTCAGAAATTATATTCTCTAATAAATCCTTGGCAGTATATTTAAAAGCATAATGTGAAATTAACACTCCAAAAGTGGTTGTATTGACAATGCTGAAAAGTGGTATTTTTTTTCCCAAAGCATACTTAATGCTCAGACAGTAGTTTAAAACAAAAAAAAACCCCAAACCAGCTAGAATGAAATATCTTGCTGTAGAAGAAAAAAAAATTAGTTTTCTTTTTTTTTTCCCCCTCATAGTTCAAGTTGTGTAATATTTTACAGGCAAATCCAAGAGTTATTCCCTGAGTGTATTATATTTTAAATTAATGTTATGTGGCCGTTCAGCTTTTATCAAAAATCACAGCCAGATGCCAGTTCTGATACCATGATTTAAAACAAGAAGCAGCAATTCCTTTGTGCTTCTGCACACTGAGCACACAGGTAGGAGAGTGAGGGTAAGGGCCACGGATCTATTTCACTTCCCATGCCAGCACGTCCTGTGTTTCACCAGCCCAGTTCTAGACCTGGGTTCTGCGTCCTAAATGCTGTCCTCAGAATCTCATGGGCTGCTTCTTCTGTGGAGAGTGTTTTAGTAAGTCTTGGCATGATCTGTATTGTTACTGGAATGGCTCTGGGAGTTAATCATTCTGCTCCTGTTACAATTGTTGAAGCAGATTGTTTTTCCAGCCTGTCAGCAGGAGTTTTCTGGCTCTTTCTTTTTTTTTAAGTCACACCCACCAACCTATAAAGTTTATGGTCTGAAATATAAGCTTAGTTGGATTTTAAAGGAGAATTTAGGTGTGCTTTAAGCTGGGTTCCCCTCCCCTCCTCCAGTTGCCCTTATCAGCCTGCTTCGTGGTCGCTGTCCTGGGAAAAGATGGCAGCGGATGTACACCCAGCATATGGTGCCTTATGGGAATGTCTTTGAAACAGGCTTGTTTCGTACATTTGAGTTGTGCATTTTAGAGATACTGCCCCATCAGTAACTGGGAAGCGAATGCCTGTAGTTAGTTATGGGCAAACATAGCTGCTGGAGGTGTGGTAATTCTGAAGTTCCTTGATTCTTAATTTGTGGGTACTGTCCTGAGCTTCGCTGCAGTGGTTCTTGCTAGTTATAAAGCAGTCTGTGGCTATGGCCACAGCATGTGAGCAGGGGCATTTCATAGTCCCAGTACAACTCATGGGCTAAGGAACCAAGTCAGCAGCCCTAGCCAGAATTTCTCTGATGCTGGAATTGATGGCAGTGTGCTCAGCTAAGGCAGCTCCACCATCACTGGTTTACTTTATTTTCCCCCTCCTCCTTCCTTGACTAAAGCTAAAAATACTTGAAACAGAGTGAAGTCTTTACTGTGTACAGACACTGGAAAGCAGCAGATCCAGGGAAAGCTCAGCCCTTTAAAATGTTTTGCCTTTGCCTGGAATTTGCTTTCATGTATCTGTGACTTGAAAACAAGCTTCTGTGGCTTTTTTGTGTATGTTTTATTGCTGATACTTATGCTTTCTCATTTTTTGGTACTTGATATAGTTGGTACTGAATATTGCCACTTAGTTTGCTTTGTAAACAGCAATAGACAATTAAAACATTTTCCAGTAGCACATTATGCTATTACAGCTTGTTCACTTGCCATTAAATAGGTAGGATTCATGTTGTTTTCAGTCTTATTTTGAAAAGTATTAGTTAAGATGAGGCATATCCTTACAGCGTGCTCCGAATGTGTAATTCAGGTTATTTTTTGACAGATGGGAAAGACTTAAAAGAGTTTTTCTGTGGATGTTTGGAGTACATGTGTAGTAATAGAAAACGGTGCTGGATGATGCCTTGGTTTCCCCTTAAAGCTTTGTTTCTGATCGTAGGCCTTCAGTGTGCTTTGTGGGACCTTGGTGTTTTGTACACTGACTGGCAGTCAGGATTTTCTGTGCATGCTGAGGGATGTTAGGCAAATAACAGCAGAAATACTGGATGCTTAAAAAAGGCTGGTTAGGGATCGCTGTTTAAAAACAACAGAAACCCGTTTCCTCACAGTTACCAGATCGGAACTGAGAATGGCACGTTCACTTGCTCTGAGAGTGTGGAGAACTAATTTGGAATTGTGGCTTTCAGGTTACACCAACAATAGGGAAATGTGGGATTTTTCTGGGCTCCCTGGTAAAAAGACAGGGATCTCCTGGAGAGAGTCCAGAGGAGCTACGGAGATGATGAAGGGCCTGGAGCATCTCCCCTGTGAGGACAGGCTGAGTGAGCTGGGGCTGTTCAGCCTGGAGAAAAGAAGACTAAGGGGGGACATTACTAATGTTGATCAATATCTGAAGGATGGGATGCAGGGGGAAATGGCCAGCCCCTTCTCAGTGTCTGTGGGGACAGGACAAGGGGCAATGGCTGTAAACTGGAGCACAGGGAGTTCCACACAAAGATGGGGAAGAACTTTTCCCCAGTGAGGGTGAGGGAGCCCTGGGACAGGCTGCCCAGAGCGTGTGGAGTCTCCTTCTCTGGAGAGATTCCAGCCCAGTCTGGACGCTGACCTGTGCAGTATGAGCTGGGGAGCTGCTTTGGCAGGGGGTTGGACCCCATGAGCTCTGGGGGTCCTTTCCAACCCCTGTGATTCTGTGAAACCACTGACATATTTTGATGGTATGGAAAGGGAAAATCAAGATAGCTGTCTTGAAATACTGAGCATTGAGGCCTCTGTGTTGTATGCCAGAAGAACTGCTTGGATGCCTGCGCTAGGTGTTAAAATAATGATGCAATGTTTGCATAGATCTACGTGCCGTGGAAGTCTATGGACCAGAGTGGTAATTACATACTGGTGGTTCTATATTTTGTGTAAGGGAATGAGCTGTGAACCACCTGGAGAGCAGCTGGGTGTATTTCAGTCTTTGCCATTAGCAAGAGGATATAAGTGGGTGTGACTGCTCTGCACATCAGTGGGTCAAGACCGGGCAGGAAACCACTTTTATTTTTCTTGGTCTCTTGCAATTAAAAAAGAAACGAAGGAAGATGACTTGTTTTTACTGAGTTTGGGTAAATAAAAAGCATAGAGAGCAGCAGTACTCGCCAGCTCTGCCCTTCCAGTGAGGTTGCAGTGTACTAAGCATGAACGTCTGAGCCCTGTAGGCTTTAATAGAGACTGTGCATACTCTTTACCTTTTCACTTGTATGCTTCATGAAGTCCTCATCTTACTCCCTTGAAAATCAATTTGGGGTTGTTACTATTAATTTTCATAAGACTTGCAGCAGGTTCCTGAAATCTTAGGAAGCATGGTTAGAAGCATTACATAAGAAAGGAACAAAATTGGGGTTTTAATCTGTGAAATAGTTCAGCCTTCTGAGGACAGATGTCCCCTTTTTGTATGTACCCCATGTTGGTATTTCTTTAAAAATACCCTCCCTTCTGCCCACCCCAATCCCACATCCCAAATCGTGGGAGATTGCATTCTGCTCATGCTGAAGGCAGGGACGAAAGGTGTTGGCTCTGATTCTGGTGGAATCAGGAAATTTGTGTTGCATATTCAGCATCTAAATATGCTGAAAATCAAAATAGGGAAGGCTAGTAAATGTGGGGTGTTTTGCTTTCTTTTGCCTTTCTCTCCCCCCCCCTCCATCTCTGTCACTGATCTGTGTACCTGCATTGTACTTCAATTTCTACTTGACTGCTTTTAGAGCTTTGCTTTACCTCGAATCTAAACATCTCCTGAGGTCACGGTGCACAAAACAATGAGGCTACCAAAACAAAAGCCTGCAACTCAAAAATAACATGATGTGTCAGGAACCTTACAAATATGTTTTTAAAGTATGGTGTTTCTAGGAATTTTAATAGTGCATATTGGCAAATCTAATTCGTAACAGCTTCTGTGTTCATGTTATGAGTGGGATATTTTTTGCTTGTTTTGACAACTCGTTCTTTACTTGAATTAATATTAGCATTTATTTTTAAAAAAAACATGTAAATTTTGTGAGGCCTTATGGTAAATAAATGACAGCTCTGACTGAATTTGCAGCCTAGGTAAGAATATAAAATAAAGGTGAATGCCACAGAGGATTAGTCTCATGGTACATGTTCAAGACTCTAAATTAGCTTGAATGTCCAACCTGTTATTTTTGGGTCTTGTGTTTGTAAATATCGATTAGGTTTTTAATTTTGTTATAAAACTTAAATCCCTTTGATGTTTTACAATGCATAGAGGAAATTTTATAGGACAAATTCTTTTAAAAGGACATTGTCAAGGGAGCTTTCCTACTTATTTAATCTTTGCAGTCCAGAAAATGAGAAGTCTCCTTTGCCAGGCTGCTGTCCTCCATTTCATGTGCATATTGGTTTGTCATTAGAGGATTACTGATAAGTGTTGTGCTTTTTGGCATTGATGTATTTTTCAGAAGAAAGAATTGAAGCGTTTGTTTTGAAAAAAGAAAAACACATTTAAAGAATTACATGGACTTTGCAAACAGATTTAAGAAAATGAAAGGTAGGTCAAATTTTGGGCCTACAAACCTGACAATGTCCTTTACTTTTAAGGTGTGCCTTATCTGAGACATTCCTCATTCTGATGGTGTTCACCAGTGGCAGAAAGATGTGAAAATGACATTGTTAATCATGGTTAATAGCTTACCTTGATGCATTTTGGTATGTTTTCAAATGGTGACAGCCTACTTTGAGATCTCTATTATTTGTGCAGTGGGATTGCTTCAGTCACTGTCAGTTCCTAACAGAAAAGGTTGTTTCACAAAAGGTTTGAAATAAATTACAACAGCCTAGAGTGTGTCAGGGAGAGCTTTCTTAACCCTCCAGTTGGATGTCAAATAGCATTTACAGGCTTCAGATCTCCCCGTTGGTGTGTGTGGTAGGCAAAGATGCGCCTTTGTTTTGGGCAGTGCAGGTAGGATTTGGGAGGGACAGGAAACGAGTCTGCTTAGGTAGGGTTTTTTTCTTTCAAGTATAAAAAGAGTAGGTCTTGTCCTGAGGTTGATGTGACAATTTGTAAGTCCCCATGGTGTCAGAGGTGTGGAGGTAGCCATTTACAAGCCATCCTCTCCAATTTTGGTTATGAAGCTGGGTGGTAAATTCATTAATCTGGTTTGCAAGGGCCACAGTCACTTAACAGTGCTTGCACATGGGGCTGGCATCCTGTTGGGTTCTGCAGCTGGAAGCTGCTTTTTACATTGCTAAGATTTTAGGTTTTTTTTCCTTAAAAGCTGGCTGGACTAGAGACTTTCCTAAGAGTAGTTGGGCTAAATTACAGCTCTGCGAAGGCACTCGCCTGTTAGCCGCACGGTGAATGGCTGCTGCACGTGGTTGAATGCTCTTGTCTGTCTATGAACATCTGTACCTGGTATGATGTTAGGCAGATTCCAGCAGTCACTGGCACGGTCGAGCTGTTACTGGGGCAAAAGCTTCACCACCAAAATATTTCCACATTGGGGGGTGGAGGGGGGATGAACAGCTGGATTAGCGCTGTCAGGGGAAACCTTGGGGGTTTTTTTGCTTACATACATTTAGATAACCTTAAGGGCCTGACTTCTACTCCACAAAACCAGCAAGTTCAGAGTTAAGGCTTCTCACTCCACCTCCAGTACTGACTGGAGCGCTGGGCTCTCCAGCACGGGTGGTATTGGAGATCCCACGCTATCCTTGGATCCCTGCTCACCTAGGCAACATATTTGCTGCCTGAGTGGTGCCAACTGTTCCAGGTACGTCTGTTTACAATACACCTGCTGTCCTGTGCAAGGTGCCATGTGTGTGTCTCTACAGTCCGCTGGTTCCCCTGGTATGTCAGTGGCAGCACAGCAGGTGTGGTGGAAAGCCAGCAGCCAAAGGGGGAAGGGGACAGAGGCAGTGAGAAGCTTTAACTTCCAATTTCCTGGCTTCTGTGAGAGCACAAGTCAGACCCTTAATGTTGTTTTAATGTATTGTTTGTGTTTAATTTTTTAGTAAAAATTTGAACGCCACCCAGGCTACAGAGGTTGCAGTGGATAAGAAGTTTAAAAGCTTTGGTTCAAGATTACAGGAGACTGCGAGGAAAAATTAAAGACATGGAGATGAGGATCGAATGACAGGCTGCTATTTTGCCTCAGAATACTGAAGATTGTAAAGCATTGAGAAATCGAATTCATGACCCTGGAAATCAAGCTCAGATTAAGAAATGTCAGGTTGGTAGGGGTTCCTGAAAAGTCTCAAGTTAGGATAAACTGAGATTGTTTTCCCATAACAAAAAGTTCTAGGATGTGGGGGTGGATGGTATGATTTCTGTTATCTCTGTTATGTGAAATGCTATACCCCATATATTTAAATAAGCCAGCTAAGTGAAATTGTTGGGGTTTTTTTTAATTAGTTTCACATTTGTGGAGTTGAATGTCCCTTTTGACCAGTTTACAGTCCTCTCGGGCGCAGAGTTGCATGATTTACTGTTAATGGGGGTGTGGAAAATACTGCTCTTAAATACACATTGCTTTATCCTGCCACTCCAAGGGTCTGCTGCAAAGCCAAACACATGCTATGCTATGACACTGCTAGATAAGAAACCAGCTAAACCTATCTGACTGCTGGAAGAAGTAGGGATTTTTTTTTTTTCCAAAGGTCCTTATTCACAGTGAAACTGTGTCTTTCCAAATGTAAACTTGAAATAGCAACTGCCCCTGTGATTAAGTTACTGTAAGTTTACTTAAGGTTTGAGTTATTGTCTGCGAATCAGTGATAGGGTATTTAGGCAGAAAGGTTGTGCAACAGGAAGTCTGTGCTGAAGTTCAGCAAGGATTTTGGCAAGCCAAGGTTTGTAGGGGTTTTTGTAGTCAAGGTCACTGGATGTATTTGAGTTTTGGGGACTCTTAACAAACTCTGAGGAGGTGTGGAGGGGTTATCCTTCTGGTTGTTTTCCCTTCTGGTTGTTTTTCCTGAGCTCTGTTTCTAGGCTTTGGGGCTCAGTCTGGCATGCCACTTGGCACCAGCAACATGTAACTTAGTTGAAATCGATGGATTTACTGGCATGAGGAGAAAACCAGACCACATCTTAAAACCAGTATTTTAAAGGGTTGTGGTTTGTGATACTACATTTCATGATTTTTCTGAGATAGCTCTGGTCAGAAAAATGTTTCTTAAAAGTGACCCTTTAACCTCCTGTTTTGTTACCTGTCTGGACTATCTGCGCTCTTCTGTTGACAGAGGTGCTTTAGTTGTAGCTAAGGGAAATCATCTATGCCATATTTTCTGCTCATTCACCTTCAACAACTTTAGTATCAAAGTTTTTTTGGTTGGTGTGGGTTTTTTGGTGGGTGTTTGTTGTTTATTTTACTTTAGCTAGCATTCAAACTTGGTGTTGAAATCCTGGCTTTGTTGGACTTCCAGTTAAGATGATGACCATAATGTGCCAGCTGTAAAATGAGCACAGTTACTCTATGCAGTATGAATAAAACTTGTGATGTCATTTTTACATCTGTTTCAAGACATAATTCCCTTTTTAGTAATGCTATTACATACACTGTTTTGAAAGAAACATGAAACAAGGCTATAACATGCTTTATTTTAGGGTGTTCCTAAGTAAATTTCATGTGGGGTTTTAGAATTAAGTTCCCATTAAAGGGTAGTAATTATTCTCCAGACCTCTGTGTAGCTTTACCTTGGGTATTCAGGCAGTGTTTGTGTCCTGTGCCACATTATTAGCCTGTGGTTTGTTTACTAAAAATGACTGTATGAAGATTATGTGGCCATTTCTCCTTCAAACTAGTAAGTGAGCAAGATGCAGGATTAAAAATATTAAAAATGCTTCCATTTAATTTTGGTGGCTGGATATTACTGAAAGAAGTTGTGTACCAGAAGTATTTGTAAGCATGCCTATCACAGTAGAGGTTAGGAATTGATAGCTTTACAACAAAGAATAGTTTTCATGGGTGTTTCACCTGTGGAAGCCTTTGCTGGTGAATGCTTCTTACATCTGAGTGCCTCAGCTATGGCAAGAGTACTGCAGCCAGTCCATTGGCATGACTGGTTGTTCAGAAATGCTGGGAGCAGAGCAGAGAAGAACCAAATGCAGTGAGTCTTCTATCCATGTTCAAGTATAAAACCTGTTTGAATAAGTAAAGAACTTAAAAGCCAGATTGTATTAGGACTGGCCTATCATCCTGACTTGGTTAGGGGTGGACATGAAATTTATGGGCTGGGGCAGTGGGGTTGGAGCTCTATGATCCATGGGGTCCCTTCCAACCCAGACCATTCTATGATTCTATGGGTGCAGGCTGGGCAGTTGAGATGCTTTCCCTGGCTCTACTCCTTCAGCCCCAGCCCTGAGTTTGGTCCCAGTGGAAAGTAATACGCTGCTTCTGTTGACTTGTGAAAAATCTCTTTTCCCAGCAGCTGTTTTTCTTCACCAGGTATCTTGTACAGCTAGGATTCTGCTCATTTTCCATCCTCTTAAAATGCAGGTGACAGCCTTTCAGGGCTTGCTTTGTGGCTCAGGCTGGGAGTTAAGATGCAGGGGTGTCTTGTAGAAGGTAGCTGGGGAACCCAGTGTTCTGCATTAACGTTGGACTAACTTGTATTACCAAGCAGTAAGCAATGTTTTCAAATTCACTCTGCCACAAAACTATGTTGTTGAAATTTGCATACAAGAAATAATTAGCCTGTTTCATTAAACTGCTTCTTTTGCAAGAAAATAAATGATTTTTTTTTCTTGGTTTCCCCTTATCTCTTCTGAAAGTCCCTTTTTTCCCCACCCACACTTTAACTACTTTTGTGTCTAATAGTTGAATATTATTCCCTTGGGTACCATTGTGTATTTATGGCATCTCTACTGTGGAAAAGATGTTTTCTAAATACCTTGTTAGAAGGATTGCTCTGAAGGCTGCATAAGGAGGATAGAAATGAAGTTTGCACTTTGAACTGACTTCCCTTCCCCCGGATATTTAACATGCATTTCTTTGTCACTCTATGATGTTCCAAGCGTGATGTTGGTTTAGGGAGGAACATTTTGTTCATGTTTTGTAAGAGTTTTCAGTGGTGGATTAAGTATGATGTGTTTGTTTGGCTAAGCTGTACAGGATTGTTTTGTTTAAACTCTTGAAGCAGATGCACATAGATCAGCAATTAGCCTGTACGCTCGGACATGGGATCTTCAGTAAATTCAACATTTTGCTGTTGTAGGCTTTTTTTTTCAGTTAAATTTTAGTCCCAGCAGATCATCATCATCATATATGTAAATTGAATGCTCATTAAATTCCTTACAATATTCCTTAAGCTGCTCTTACAAGCCTGGACAAGATATTTCTCTGTGTAGAGCTTGCAAAGGTGTGGAATCCAATCAAAACATAAACCTTGGATAAGATTGCACAGACACATCCTTACTGCACTATTAGGAACTCTATTTAAAAAACCAAATATACTATTCCCTTAGTGGCTCAACCCCATTTTGCATTGTTCAGCCTCCTGAACCTCCATGGCATTTTGTTCTCAGGTCTTCTGTGTTTGATTCCTGACTGTAAACTTCTTCCCTTGTTGTGCTAGCTTCAATCCTTGACATCCTTTTTCTGCCAGCAGAATAAATAGAGTAGCTATAACCTCTTAATCACATTCAAACAGCTGGAATAACAAGTGTTCTCTGTTTCTTCACAGGCATTCGACCTCCCATCATGAACGGGCCCATGCACCCGCGCCCCTTGGTAGCGTTGCTGGATGGCAGGGATTGTACAGTAGAAATGCCTATTCTGAAGGATGTAGCCACAGTGGCATTTTGTGATGCTCAGTCTACACAAGAAATTCATGAAAAGGTAATACTCAGAGGTGGAAATCAAATGTGTTAGGAAACACAAATGTCACCGTGATTACCAACAGATCCAGCCTTGTGCCAGCTATGACAATGTGTTCAGCTATTTGATGCTAGTTAATGGCTACTTACTTTAGTCAATTACTGGTAATTTCTTTGCTGAAGTGTGCTTTTGCACAGTATATTTTTGTCTGGGTGTTGTCCATGTGTTTACTTACTGAATTAGATTCATGGGGAGAGAGTTCCCTGAGGGAAAAGTACATTGTTACCTTGTTATTTTGAAATGCTTCTTGGAAACACTGTTCCTCAGCTTTCAGCTGGAAAGCCAGATTTTGGTGTCACATTGGCCATGTGAGGAACTTTGAGACATCCCTGTTCAGCCAAGGAATTGCACAAAAGACATTAAGCTGCCTTCTGCATTGAACATGGATGCTGGAAAAGAGTTTCAAAACAAACACTAACCCAAAAACTATGTAGAAAATGAAGGCTTAAAATTATTGTAACTGTAGGCTATTCTAGAGGTTCAGACCTTCCCTGATGGTTTGGGAGCTGTAAAACAACTGGTGGTTGTTAATGTTGTCTCAGGTTTTCTCATTTCCTTAGAAGGATACCCATTTTGGTAGCCAAGGGAGCCAAGTTGCCCATAAACCTACATATTTTTTTATTTTATTTTTTTTCTTCTGATACTTCTTTCAGCATGAAGGAGGTCTCATGTCTATCCCAAATCCTTGCTCTTCTCTAGACAGCAATCAGAACCTTTTCACATCCATATTTCTGTGAGGGTTAGAATTAACCTTGGTGAACTTGAGGCTTACTCTGCTTGCCAACAAATGCCAAATATTCTTTCACTGAATAAAGGATGAAAATTGGCCTTAAACAGCTAAAAAACCCCAGAACAGGTAGGACAGCAGAGGAGGGCAAACGTGGAGCCCTTCCAAGAGGGTTTATTTCCTTCTCCAGCAAAGCTTCATGATAGCCAAGTACTGATCCAAGTATTAACAGCTGGTTAGTTAAGGGTCTGTATCTGCTTCTGTGTGTGTGGTGCTGCATACAGCTGAGTGTGATTCAGGTGTTAGGGAGTTGTCAGCTAAACTGAATTGCACCAGTGCTCTTGTGTCTCTGCAGATACCTTGTTAGACTTGTCCTACACTAATTATAGCAGCCCTTGGGTTTCTGACAGGTTTTCAGAAGCTTTTCACTGCTTTGAATTCATAACTGGTTTAATTGTTTATTTGCTCTTCATGTTCTTGTAATATATAGCATTGTTAAACATTCTTAAGTCTCTGTGTATGATGAAAGATTTAATCTTTTCTTTGATGACTTTCTTACTAAACCAGCTACTTGAAAATAATACCAATGTCCCTTTTGTTACCAGGTGAATACATCTCATTTTCCATAGTCCATTTCATGACAGCATCTTCCTGGTTGAGAACCCATCAACCAACTATTCAGCTTGTTATTTCTTCAGACAAAATATTTTTATTTTGAAAAAGACACTTTTGTTGTAAGTGGCAGTGTTGTTTGGGGGTTTTTTGTCTTTATTTTTTAAATCATAAGGAGAAGACTGTGTGCTGTATCAACATGTCAAGCTAGAAATGTCAATAATTTTTCCAGCTTCAGATTTCTCTTTGTTTAGCAGTAAAGCTGCAATCTTGCATTTCTTATCATCAGTGCTGTTTATATTAGTTTTCTATCAAAATTAAATTCTCAATGCAAATTGAAAGGAAGCTGCCTTGTTGTGAACAGCAACGTATCCTTGGGAGGAAGCTGGAGCTGTTCTCAAAGCTAATCCAAAATCTTGTCAGTTTACTGAAGCTGAATGAGCCTTAGAGCAGATTCCTTCAGAAATACTTTGAAAAAAATTAACAAAGGCAATTCCTAAAAACTTATGCTACACCTTGTTATGCAACAAAGTAGTTGACAGACACCTGTCACAGGGGTGGCAGCAGGGACAGGGAGGGGATTGTCCCTCTCTGCTCTGCCCTGGGGAGGCCCCAGCTGGAGTCCTGTGTCCAGAGCTGGGGCCCAACACAAGAAAGATGTGGGGCTGTTGGAGAGGGGTCAGAGGAGCCACGAGGATGCTCAGAGGGCTGGAGCAGCTGCCCTACAAAGAGAGGCTGAGGGAGCGGGGCTGGGTCAGCCTGGAGAAGAGAAGGCTGTGGGGGGCCCTCACTGCAGCCTGCCAGTCCCTGAAGGGAGCAGAGGAACAGGAGGGGAATCAGCTTGTTCAAAGGGCAGAGACTGGCAGGACAAGGGGGATGGATTAAAGCTGAAGGAAGGAAGGGTTAGATTAGATATTAGGGGGAAGTTCTTTCCAGAGAGAGTGGTGAGGGGCTGGAACAGGCTGCCCAGAGAGGGGGTGGGTGCCCCGTCCCTGGGGGTGTTCAAGGCCAGGTTGGATGGGGCCCTGGGCAACCTTGTGTAGCTCCAGGCCTGGAGGTTGGTGTCCCTGCCTGTGGCAGGGGGGTTGGAGCTCTGTGATCCTTGGGATCACTTCCACCCCAGACCATTCTGTGATTCTATGAACAGCAGAAAGACCTGTCCAAGCAGTTGTGGTTGGGAAGGATGTCAGTTCAAGAGGGTATGAAAAAGGCTTTCAGCAAGCACACTGCTTGGGGAGGTAACTCTGAAGGCATAGAAGTTGCACAGAGGGGTTATGCCATCATTTGGGAACAGAACAAAGCCAACTCCTGGCCTGTGTTTCAACTTCTAGCTCAGATCCTTTCTTCCTGAAAAGCACAGTCATGGTCTGATGGAGTCAGAGATGGCTGTTGAAGGTTTGCAGCCATCTCTACTTGTTCTCTTTCCTCACAAGAGAGGATGAAAGAGCATTGTCTGACTGCCACATCCTCACCCTGAGCTGACATTTCTAGCCTGCTAGATAAACATGTATCTCAGTCAACTTGTCATAAGCTGATATTTTTTGTTAATTTTGATAAAATTGTTGTACTGGAACTTGGTGAATGTTGTTGGAAAATGATGAAAAAACCACATGGCTCCCTGTTAATCTCATGCATCCCCCACTCAGTGTGTTGCTTTAAGTGTTGGGTAAATGATTCCACAGTTAATTTTTCTAAACACTATTTCACTTTCCAGAACTATTTACATTTATGCTGGGTTTCAGTTTCATGTATCCTATTCTGTTTTAGTTCAGGTATAGATTTTACTCCTTCAGAAGCTTGTCAGACATCCTTGTGTGAGTTTAGTGTGTGTAATGACTGAGAATGTAATTGATACAAATCATTGCAAAATACAGAACCTTTCACTTTTTTTTAAGTCTGTAAGTAGCATTACTAACATCAGTGCTGAATGCCTTGAAGATTTAAGATTTTCTGCTGCTGTTTTCTGCCTTTTTGGCATGCTTCAGTCACATGGCCAGTTGCAAAAAGCAGTAACATAATTTAATTATCAAATTAATGTGAAATAATAAAAGTCATAAAGATTACAGTCATAAAAGATTACATTTTTGGCAGTCCAATATCCTAGCAAACTGGTCAATAATTCTAAAGAGCCACAAGCACTAAAAAGAAAGTTCTGAAAGTTGTTTTATTTGCATCTCTTTGTTCCACAGCCCATGTGATGGGTAAATAACAGCCTGTGGAAATGGCTAGTGTTGGTATTAAACCATAGCTGAGAAATGGTTTTCCTTTTTATCAAACACATTCCCAAGCTTCCTCATGCTTAATGCTTTTCTGTCTCCTTCTAGTGCCAAGCCATAACCTAGATGTGCCCAAAAACGTAGTGTAATGGGTCCAGACTGGCACTCTTGGAGTCCAAATTGCAGTCTTGACTGGCTGTGTTAATAAAATATGCATGATGATGAATGGAAAAGCTGTGTCCCAAATGAAACACTGATTTTTAAAACACAAATGTCTGTGCCACTGCAGCTTTTAGCCCCATTTAATGCAGCCCTTGAAGTAGTGGCAGTTCTCTCTCTGCACATACAAAGATGCACAGCACTGGCCTTCCCTGGTCTTGGCTGTGCCATGAGCTCTAGGTGGGTTCCTGTAAGATCTAAGCTGCTGTAGGTGTTTCTCTTAGGGCAGCCATACAGAGGATGTTTCATAGAATCATAGGATGGTCTGGGTTGGAAGGGACCCCAAGGATCACAGAGCTCCAACCCCCCTGCCACAGGCAGGGCCACCAACCTCCAGGCCTTGAGCTACACAAGGTTGCCCAGGGCCCCAGCCAACCTGGCCTTGTCCTCCTGTGTTGTGTCCATTCAGAGCAGCCCTGGCAGGGGTGGAGGAAATGTGTGTGATGAAATGCAGAGTGGAGGACATGGGTCACTGGAGAGGGACCAGGGTATCACAAAGTGCTTGGAAACCTTGAGGCTTGAAGTAACAAGCCTTGTGACTGGGAGGAAGAAGCCCTTCTTGGAAGTGTGACAGAAGCACATGCTTCAGGGAGAAGGGTTCAGATTGACATCTCAGCTGACAGCGTAACAGTGGCCATGCAGAAATGCCAGAGCATGGGAGGCTTCATTACCAGAGGTTTCTCACACTCAGTACTGCTGCTGGCAGTGCTAGTGTTGGTGTAAGACCTCTGGCAGCACACTGGGTGCAGCTGGGATCACCTACAGAAGAAATTAGACTTCCTTAAGCACAGTGGAGAAGTGTTAAGACTTACCAAGGGGGTAGAAAGGGCATCAGCCTAGGTGGGACTAGAAGGACTAGGTTTGTGAAGTCCAGCCAGACAAATCCTGAGAGGGGATAAAATTGTTGCCTGTAAATACATTTGGATTGCAAACACCAAGGAGACAGTTTGGTTTCAGCAAATGGCCAACACTGGCACCAGAATAAATGTATGCAAGCTGAGCTGTTAATAAATTGAGGCTGGAAATGAGGAGAAATCTCTATGTTGTTGGAACACTGAGATTTTTTGGGGGGAAGATTGTCTTGCAGGAATTAATGGGACTAAAAACCTCTCAGGTCATTTTAAGCAGGCACTGAGGTTGTAAGAGGCACTGTTTGTTGTATGCCCCAGGTGTGGGCTCTGCCTTGGTCTATGCCAACTGTATTGTTGCTGGAGAAGCAAAACCAATGAAGTGTTTGTTGGGTTTTTTTTAACCCAGTGTAACAGCTCAAGGAAACCTGTTCTGATGAGCACAGGCTTTCTGATTGGTGATGGCTATGTGTAATCTCCCAAGGACTTGTTGGACCATTAAAATCAAGGAGCTGTGTGTGTGTATAGCCATTTATAAGATCAGAGCCTACAACTGTGCTTTAAATGATGTCATAGCTGCATGCTTTAAAGATGTGTGGTTTCTAATTCTTTTGCAGCTGTTAAATCCAAATTCCACTCAAAGGATTCTGGTCTTTACTTGACTTAAAACTAGGGCTTCCAATCCAGAAACATTGTTCAAATAGCACAAATAATGTGAAATATTCAGGAAAAAGAAGCTTCCTTTCATTCTTACAGAATGGTTTTTGTCTAAAATTTTTCTTCCTCTACTTTTATTTTGAAAATTGCTGCTGCAGATCTCTGAGAGTTACAGTCCTCTGTGTGCTGTGTGTTTTGTTGCAGTAGTTGGCTTTGTTTTGGGGTTTTACTGAAATGATGTGATTTTGGTTATTGTTACCTGAAGGGAGCAGAGGAACAGGAGGGGAATCAGCTTGTTCAAAGGGCAGAGACTGGCAGGACAAGGGGGATGGATTAAAGCTGAAGGAAGGAAGGGTTAGATTAGATATTAGGGGGAAGTTCTTTCCAGAGAGAGTGGTGAGGGGCTGGAACAGGCTGCCCAGAGAGGGGGTGGGTGCCCCATCCCTGGGGGTGCTCAAGGCCAGGTTGGCTGGGGCCCTGGGCAACCTTGTGTAGCTCCAGGCCTGGAGGTTGGTGGCCCTGCCTGTGGCAGGGGGGTTGGAACCCTGTGATCCTTGGGGTCCCTTCCAACCCAGACCAGTCTGTGATTCTATGATCTTGCAGTACTCTAGAAGGTGCTCAAGGGAGCAGGATGAACTCAAGTGACAGAATCTGTACAGGTATCAGTCCCAGAAGTCTATTAAAAATTCAGAGCCTCTGCAGAACTATGTGAAGTGCATCACAGGAACTCACTGGAGTCATTACAGCTGCCTTAGGTGCTGAAATGATTTGGGCAGTTCTGTATCTCTTAGAACAATCAGGATATTGGGGAGTGCATTGAAGGGGGAAACGAGTGTTTTGAGGAAGTGGAGTCTCCCATTTTGCATGTAAAAAGAGACAAATCTTTTCGGCTTTCTGGACAGCAAACTTGTGTCAGGCATGTGGGGTGCAGCATCACTGCTTGTCTGGCAGCAGAATTCACAGCTGCTGGGCATGGTGTGCTAGGCTCACTTCCCCTTCTCCCCACACCTCTTCCTCCTAACTTGAGCAGGTTAGATGCACTCTGACACCATTTGAAAGATACTTAGACCTTTCAGATCCTGTACATTTATTTTTCCTTTTTTTGACTCTTACAAGTTTGCTTATTCCTTTTCAATTTGTTTTGCTTTGGTGCAGTTTCTTAGAGGTGCTCTTTTTTTTTCCTGGATAATGCCTAGTTTGGTATCTCACTTTTCTCACTTTACACAACAACTGGTTGTTGTGTCAATGGAGAGAGCTCAGACACTTGAAGGATCAGTAAACTAAGGGACAAACATGTTGTTCTTCTGTATGAATTAACAGGTTTCAGTCTGTTGTCTGAGGGGGTTTGTAATGATTACTGAATGTTTTCTATTCAGGTATCAAGTGGCTTAATAGCTCAGTGAATGCCTGTACCACTGTGTGTGTGGTGAAGAGATGCTGCACTGTGACTCCATTCAAAACTGACTTGTCAGCTGCCTAAGCATAAAAATCCTGTGTAAAGAGAGTGCTTGCTCCTGTGTTCTTTGATCTGCATGTGCAGATGCAGACCAGTGATGCATGTACAGTCTGGGTCCAGCATTCTTGTGAAATGAGAAGAGTTTTCCCTCTTAATAAAAGGCCATTTAGTTCTTCTAAAACTCACCTTGCCATGCTAAAACAAATATGTTAGATGAAAAAGACTTAACAAGAAACTGGAAGGTGAAATAACCCTTAAAACAAAAGATCTGGATTTAATGCTCATACAGTTTTTTAATACCTGAAAATATGTATATGTGATTAAGCTGAGATTGTATGAAAGAACAAAAATAAGTGTCTTTTTTTTTTTTCTTCTTGCATTTCATTTACAGGTACTAAATGAAGCAGTGGGGGCACTGATGTATCACACTATCACTTTAACAAGAGAAGACCTGGAGAAATTTAAAGCACTTCGAATAATTGTCCGAATTGGCAGTGGTTTTGATAACATTGACATCAAATCTGCTGGAGATTTAGGTATGACTATTTCAAGACCTTTTACATTTGCCTGTTACATTTGCCTCCAGAAATCTGATACCATCTAAGTCTCTGCATTAATGGTTTTTTTTCTGTAATTTATACCAACATAGCATGTAAGCTGTATAATTTTCTCATCAGTGTTTAAAAATCATTATGGAGATACTAGCATTAGTTAATTAAGTGATAATATTAACAGCTTTGTGACAGGATGACAATCTGCCTGTGCAATATAAACCCAAGGAGTAAGGCCATAATTTTTCATCTCTTTTCTTTTTTTAACCCCAATTGTATATTTTAACTACTACTGCTGTAATCCAATCACAAAATATAATTCCATCAGTATGGCATACTACTTCTGTTTGAATAAAAAATGAGATCATTATCAACTGTCTGAGACTTATTTATGATGCATGAGATGTAGTACTAAACCAGCCCATAAAATAGAAATATTGATTTCATAGTAGAACCAGTTGCACTGCTTCAGAATAAATTCAGACTCTGAAGAAACTAGGAAGAGATGGTGCTTAGTGTTTCACTGCAAAAACACAAGTCTGATCTTTCTCTACTTTAGGGTAAACCATCTCCTGCCTATAATCTACATCTCAAACTACTACTCCAAATAAATATGTACATTTTCTTTCTTTTTCTAAGACTGAGGTGACCCAGTCTGATTCACATTTTGCTCTGGGATGATCTTGGAAGTATTTATTTCAAGGTGACAGTTCTTAGTCCTAGTAAGAACCCCATTGATGTAGTGAGGAGCTGTAATATGGTCTGTTTTTCAGCAAATGATAGTGTTTCTGATGGCAGGGTAGTTTGCAGAGCAGGCAGAGGCCAACAACTTCTGTCCCAGTTTCTATCAAGAACAAATCAGGTGTGAAAGCATTGAAAGCTGTGTAACTACTGCCACAGTTAGGTGGATGCATTGTGAGCCCCAGAAAAACATGTATGTATGTAGAAACTGGCCTGGAGTAAAATCCTAGAGCAAACCCCAAAATCTAGTTAATAGATCAAAGGCCCAGATTGGTCAGGAGTCCAGTTTGTGCAGAGAATCCCTGATAAGAAGAGAACCTTCTCACAGAGGGTTGTCAGGGGTCTCTGCAAATTTCCATGCTGGATTGTAACCCAAGCTTATAATTTAATTACATCCACGGAATCTTTCAAGCCAGAGTACAGCAGATTTGGGAAATCCTGATTCCTTATTGTTCAGTTCCTGTGCTGGGATTAGGCTGAGTTATACCATGAGGATCCATCCTGTTTGTCCACTCCAGTAAAACATCCCCAATTCTAATAATTAGGGTGAAATGGTGGGAATTCAATGCTAACTAACCACTGCTGGGACAAACCACTTTCCATTTGTTGTACAAATAATACACATCTCAAGGAGAACTTAATTGCTCTTTATAAAAAGCTTTGTTTCACTCTGTGTAGAGTTGGACTGTAAAGTCTGGCATATCCCTGAACTTCCATAGTAACTTTGGGAGTTGTTTTTCACAGAGCTGGCTGGTGGGGTTGTTAGCAGATTTTCCTGTTAAAAATGCTACTTTCATGTTAGCACTTTTACTGTTCTTAAAATGCATAAAAACACAAGTTTCTTGGAAAAAAAGCTTTTAAGATCTGTTCTACTTTTTCATTGGTATATTAAGTTTTTCTAGAAAATACATAGGAGTTGTGAGTGTAGCTCACAAGTGAAAGGCAGAGGTAAAGCAGGGAGTCAAGGGGATGGATGCCCATTGACTCAGGAGTTTTTCAGCACTGAACCTGTGCACAAGGTCACTGAAGAGCATGCTGTCTTTCCCTATGTGGAATGTCTCTTCATATCCTTGGTGCTCTCTTGCTGCCTTTTGTGGTTACCACGTGTCAGCCTTTCAGAAAGTAGCTGGTTTTCAAGCTGGGGGAAAAGAAATTCCTACAGTTTAGGAGAGAAATTATCTGACCCTTCTTAAATTTCTTAGGGAAACATATCAGGGAGGAAGGTACAAGGTGAGTTCAGTTCCTTACTTCCTTTCCCAGAGATGTAATACAACTCTTTAAGCTCATTTTAAAGCATCATTTTGTTGATGCCAGCTAGCAGTGGACATGCTTAGTAAATTTGTTCTGCAATCTTAAACCTCATTTTTCTGCTCTGTGAAAAAGACTTTTCTGTATATAAACCAATGCAGCTGTGTAATATGATGCACCTAAAGGGATGTTGGTTTTTTTCCCCTGTTTGAGCTTTATTTCACCATTTTTAAAAAATAGTGAGTTCCATGCTACTAGTGATGATAGCAGGATGCCAGGATTAATAATCCAGCAATTGATGCTGCTTTATCTTTGTGTAAATTAAGATCAGTGACTCAGCAGACACTGTATCTCTACAGCAGAGAAAAACAGTTTGTCAGGTTCCTCTATGTTGGTTTTTACTGGGGTAAAGCAAGCTGTAAAAAAAAATGCTGGGCAGCAGAATGGAGGCAGTTGTAAAACACAGATAAATATGGAATGAGCTTATTACTTGTCAGATTATTATCATTATTGAAGAGAACATTTTTTTCCTCCTTGCTTCATAAGATGTACTGAGGATTCATTGACTATTTATTTATGTAAAAACCCAAACAAGTAGACAGTAGAAACAGTATTAGGGTGGTTTTTAGTATACAAAACACTGCTTTTTTTTTTCCCTCTGCTGTGAAATTATACTGTGTGCTGTTTGTGATCTCAGCAGAACTGAGACACAAACATTTGTGGGAGCTGATAATTAGAGAGCACACAGCAAATAGAATGAAGAGAGACAAGTCAAGAAGAACACAAACTTTTCCAAGTAAGCATTTTTCTTAACTGCTGTAAATTGAGTACTGGAAGGTGAAAAGCAGAACAGGGTAACTTGCAATTACAATCACTTGTTGCCTGACCTGTTTTTTTGAAGTGAAAAAGGAACATTGTGAGTCTTGAATCAATCCACCTTCCACAGTTGTCTGTAGAAACCTGTAAAGGTCTTTTAGCTGCTTTATGTCGTGCCCTTTTCAGCTAGTAACTTCTTAGCTGTTAAGAACATGGACTTCATTTTACACTATCTTCACGTGCCATGCAGAAGCAGCTTTTATCTTCCCCTGTTGATAATTAGATGGGTCATCTCCTTAAATTGAGAGATGAGGAAGGGACTTAATGTTTTGTCATAATTCTGCAAAGCCATGTGAAACAAACTGTCCCTCCCTGTGTCATGAGTTGGAGGTAGCAGTAGTTGTCTTCTGAGCTGCTGTTACTATAAATCATATTACCTCTCTTTATAACTTGTATTGATAGCTTTTGGGAGGGAATCTGCTCAGTGGTGGAAAGGAACTCAGGCAATTAAATCTAACCAACCATTAACCTCATGGTTGAGAGCTATGCAAAGCACCTAGCTCAGTGTGCACATAAAATGCTTGCCAAGATTTGGGTTCTGAACTCCCTGATGCCTTCAGTACTTTCCTTTTGTGGCTTCAGGGGTCCATTTACTGTTTGCCTTAGTTAGCAAACAGGAGGAATAGTAATACAAATGTTCTAAAAAAAGGAAAGCTTTCACATATTGAACAACCACCATGCCCAGTGTTCTGTCAGGAAACAGATGTTGAAATACCTGTACATTGAAATGTCATACTGCTGGATTGCTGCTGGACAGGGAGAATGAAGAAAACTGTTTGGCAACTGGTCTCCTTTTCCCCCCCCCTCCTCTGCAGGGATCGCAGTGTGTAACGTGCCAGCAGCCTCGGTGGAGGAGACAGCAGACTCCACCATGTGCCACATCCTGAACCTGTACAGGAGAACCACCTGGCTTCACCAGGCCTTGCGAGAAGGCACGAGAGTACAGAGCGTGGAGCAGATTCGGGAAGTGGCTTCTGGAGCTGCCAGGATCAGAGGGGAGACCTTGGGCATTATTGGATTAGGTATGTTGGCTGGAGAGGTGGTTTGATACTCCTCACCTCCCTCTGCGTTAAAACAATTGGGATCTGAGCTATAAAAATGGAACACTGTTCACTCATTTCTCTTCTGTATAACCCCACTTCATGCCCAGTGTTGATGTATCTCAAACATTTTCCTCAGAAACCTTTACTGGGGTGCTGCTAACTCCTTCAGCTCTTTGGATATCTGGGCATCTTCCTGTTGCTGTGTGGCCTGGTGTCAGGCATACTGGCTCTAAGAGAAGGAGACACCCTCACTTCCTTTCTGCAGGACAAAGATCCTGCCACTTCCACCCCATGTCACATATATATGTCATATTTCTCTTCTGTTGTCATACCTAGTTCTCTTTGTGCTCCTTTTCACTGAAAAGTCTTTGCCACACTAACACCTGCAGAGCAGTTATTTCCTGCATTTGGTTGAGCTGCATCTGAAATGGTATTTCAGCTCAAATGAGAGGAAAAATATATGCAGGAAAGTTTGAAATGTTTCCAGACCTAATACAATCACCTACTTACCTCTCTGAATGGCCCTAAATGTGTTTCAGCATCTAACAGATGGACAGGCTTGCTTGAGATTGAATTAATTACTGTCTGTTAACAGAAGTAGAGAAGAAAAACAAGCAAGTCAGTTTCTATATAAAAATTATTCAGTCATGTGCTTGTCTTATCAAAGATCTGATACATTGTGGATGTAATTGCTGTGGTATTCATCCACAAGAATTAATAATATGATTTTGACAACAAGGCATCATACTTAGATGACTGTTCCAGTTACACATCGCTGTCAAGTAACTCAAGCCACAAACTCTTACTTTTAGAAGCTAAAAATAGCCTGGTGTTACATAGTACTCATTTAAATGAGTATGCAACACAGCAGAAACATCTTTCACAGTCAAAAAAATGCCTTTAAAATAGGACTTTCAAGACATTAGTCCTGAAGTCCCTTTCTATAAATCTGTGCCCATGTAATTATGCACCTTTTCTAAACACCCCATGTTTATTGCACTCACAGTATCTGTACATAAAGAAGAGGCAATCACCTGCAGTGTTTTAAAAATGGAAATTCATCCCTGGCTTTGGAAACTTGAAGCTTGGCTCACATGCTGTGGGCACGTTTGCTGCAGGTGTCTGTCCTGTTGCCATTGGGGTTTTTTGTATTATGCAAATTCCAGACTCTGAGATGAGAAAAAATTGTCATTCTTTATCAACTTCCTTAAGAGAATTCTGTGTGGTGGTGGTTTTGTTGTGAGTGAGTGAAAAGGGTAGAGAAACAAATGGATAATCAGATGGCCAGTGTGTGTGTCAGCTATGTAAAGTGCTAGGTTTTGGGGTTAGCTTTGAAAAGCAAGCCTTTCCTGTGCATGGTATGTTAAAAGGCTAGTAAAGTCTGATATTCAAGTTATCTACTACAGTTATTAACCAGTCATTTTGTCCAGCCTTCTGTTGTTCCTCTTTCTTTTCCTGCAACGTTCACTATTTCAAGGAAAATTAAGTTTTCAAGTCAGTTTTGGAAACTTCCACTGTTTCTTTTTGTGGATATATGTGAGTATGCACAACATCTGATTCTGACCTGTGCCAACAGGTACCTGGGTAGCTATGAGTTAATGAAGAGTCTTAGAAGACATGGAAATGGGTGCTAGACTTCACATTTGAGCACTTCAGGCACTTGGGCTATGATACATGCTCCTTTCTCTTAAAGTTCACTGCAAGAGTCTTACCTGTGTCTAGTTTTAGACTAAAATGTGTCTAGTTTTAGAGTAAAATGTGTTTACAACCATCTTTAACAGAGTAGTGCCCTTAGGTTGGGCTTCACTACTAGTGGCCTCTTCTCACATCTGTAGTTTTGCCTCAGCTTTTTGTTTTATTATGTGGACGTGTCAACATCAGAAGTGACAAACCACTGAAGATCTATGAAGTGAGTGTATTGCACATAAACCAAACAGTTCTTCTGATCTAAGTCCTGCTTTTCTACAGTTCCTGTGCAGTATTGTTTCTGCCCTTTCTCATTAATGTACAGCTGAGGTCATCTCATAGCTCAACCACACCTATGTTTCTCCATTCCATCCTAAACTTGTGGTCTCTTCAGCAGTGGGTTTTGAATCTATCACTGTGCCTCTGCAGCAGCTAAATCCAGACCATCTTCACATCTGTTCCTGGGCTTTTCTCCTGTTTTGCCAAAATGAAACACCCAAGCTCTTGCCTATCTCTGACATAGTCATTCCCTCCAAAGCTTCAGCTACTCACTTCCTTATCCACTGCTCTAGCCAAGTTTCATGACTCACTTGCCTTTTTTTTTCCATCACCCACTCTTTTCTTTGCCTCTTCTCATGCATATTCCTGCTTTGACACTTGGTCTATCCTGCTTAATCCTATTACTCTGTGCTGCTCCTTTAAAGTTAACCCCATCTCTCATCCTTTGCTTGTATTGAGCTTGAAGATAAGCAGAGACTCAACCACATAATGCTTCCTTCATGTGCTTGTTGGCTACCATCCCTCATTGTTCTGTTGTTTGGTTAGCATTTGAGCTCCTTAGGCCAGTGCCTGTGTTTCTTTCTGTCCTTAAGAAGTGTGTGATTCTTTGAGCCTTACATAAATAATAATATCACATCATTAAACAGCTGTCTTTGTCACTTTTAATCTTTATTACTGTCCAGTGTCCTGTATTTCAAGTGATGCATCACACACTTGGATAGTAAGCCCTGCCTTTAAAACATTTTAAAAAGTGCCTTTTCACCTTACATGTAGACACTGGAGGGGGAGTAAAATGAGAATATTTCTGAGCAGCAGCTTGTAAGTACTTGGATGAATAGATAGCTGGACCTGGTTCTGCTGTAATGATAATTTTACAGCAGTGAAGTCACACTCCCTTCCCCTTCCTTGCCAGTTAGAAATGCTGATGACTAAGAGCTAATGCATTTCCTCACTCAGGAGAGGTGAAATTCCTCCAAATACATTTGTCTCCACATCATAATGAATGTCATCACTGGGTTGGTCTTTCCTCACCTGCAGCAGTCTCTCAGCAGTCCCAGGGTCCTGACTTAGATGCTGGTCAAAGTACTGACCTGCATTATCAGTCTTGAAGAGTTGGGTGGAATTACCATGCCACAGAGGATGTCCCCTTAGCAGTCCTGCTAGCTTTCTTCATGTGCTCCCCAGGACACATCACAAAATGGCACTCTCCACATTTCAGAGTCCTCCAAGAGGGAGGAGAAATGACCCAGATTCTCCCATTACTGTTGCATAGACAGGAAAGAGCAGTTAAGTGAAAAGCACTTTTTCTTTCCCTCAGAGCCTGCAGGCTGCTCACCAGCATTTCCATGGGATCAAGGGCATTTTATGACCCCAGCACAGGACAGTGGTGCTCTGCCCAAGGGCTGGGCCAGGGTCACTAACAACTGCAGCTACTCTACCATCCCACTCCAGTCAGGTCCTTGGCAGGGTCAAGCTCAGAGACTCCCTGCAAACTGGGAGGTGTGTGAGACTTGGGGGAGAGTAGGTGGGTCAGACTGTTAACAGGGGGGGACCCAGGTGTTTTTGTTGAGTTTCTTTTCACACTGCTGGTGTCACTGAAGCAATGCATGGGCTTGCCTGGAGCTCTCTATAGATCACTGACTTCTGAAATATGGTTTAGCTGCTTTCTGCTTTTTTATTTTCTTTTTCCCCCCCCCCCAATTGTATACAACATGAGTTTTCAGCATTCTTCCCACCCAACAGCCCAAGAGGTTCATTTGATATTTTGAACTTCAGAATTTGCCTTCCCTGGAAGCATGAATAGTCACAGCAATGGGATATGCTTTTTAAGAGAAGAGCTTTCCCCCAGCTTGGGTGCTTTGTGTGCTGATCTGTTGTTCTTCACATGCTGAGGTGGGTTTTGAGCCACCCCTTACACCCAGGAGAGTCTTAATGACTAGGAGATTTTTGGGACAGGAAAAAAATGGTCATAGGTTTGTGGTGGGACTAAATTGTTGGGCTTGTGTTTTAAAAAGTAATTGGCAAGTTACCTGTGAAGAGTTTCATGCCATAAAGTAATTGTAATAGGACAATTCCAGCTTTTGAGGTACATGGGTGGGATTCCCAAGCGTTTCAGAAGGGAACTTTGTGCTCCTTGGGGAAGGCTTTGCTTTATTAGCCTGGTTGCAATGAATGCAAAATAATAGCTTTAACTGGGGAGCCTGCTGTAAGAGATTTCACTGTCATGAATCCCCTCAGGTATTAGTGTTGTAAAGAGTGTAAAGAAAGAACAGATGACAGCATGTTGGATGTGAAAATGAATGGAGCTGGAGTAAAAGTGATACGCTTCCAGGGGGAGGTGAGGGGGGGGGGGGGGGAAAGTTTCCAGCCCCTTGAGCTGTGAACATGCCAAAAACTTTGAAAATACTGCAGTGTTTCTGCTGAAAATTGCTTGTTTCCAGTTTATAAAAAGCAGCAAACAACATGTATGCAAGTACTGCAATAGAAAGATTTCTGAGGAGTGTTTTAACTTGGTGTCCCCAAAGAAAAGCAGACAGCCCCCATCAGATTGACATGCTGATTAATATTCCCAGCACATCTGTCACTGAGCACTGCAGAATCGCTGTGTTCAGGTTAAATGATCAACAAAACCCCTTTCTTCCTGTCAACTTCTGAAGTTTATTCAGAGCAACTGAGAAGCAGAGGGGAAATCCCTGCAAGCACAATTGGGAAGAGATGGGATTTCCCTGTGTGAATGTGATGTGGTTTTGAACAAACTCAGATGTTACAAAAGAAACCTTGTTGACTTTCTCTTTTTTTTTATAGAATGAGATGTGATTATTATGCTGTGTCTAGTGATGCTTTTGAAATGTCTTTATCTAAAAACATTTCTAACCCTGTAATGTGAGTATCTGGTGTGTAGTCTTCTCACTTTATTCTAACTAAAGCACATTCGTTCTCATTCTTCCAAACACACTTACTCATACTTCCTAGATGTACTCAGTCACCTTTTTTCTCCCCCTTCTGTGTTTTACTGGTAGTGTGTCAAAGGGAAATACACACTCTAGATGCATGTGGCATGGAGTCATGCCCAACCAGCAATTTCAGTCACAGCTCTGAAATATGACAGTAAGGAAAGTGGAACAGAGAAAAACTGAGGTTCAGTGTGAATACCAAATGATACCACACTTTTCTTAGCTAGGTGCTGTATTTGTTCCATCGTTTTGGTAGATGGTTACACAAATTGATGAGAGCTGTAAATGACAGAATTCTTGTAGGTATTCTGCTGCTGAAAGGATGTTACTCAAAATGAAGGAAAATGCTAGTACAGAAAGGAGATTCCATGCATTGAGAATCGTTGAGCTTCAGATTAAACAAATTGTCTTTTATTGCATCCATTTTTGAGGATTAATTTTATAGCTTTTTATTAAAGCCAGCTGGTCTGCCATGGGTAAGAATAAGTCCTTGGCAGGATGTGTTCACAAGCAGTAGTGTTTTACTGTAAATAGGCCCAGCAGGCATACCCTTGTATTAAGGCAGATTATTGCAGATTACATGACATCTTCTGGCATTTCAGATCTCCAGTTGTGAGAGGTACAAACCTCCTGCTTTGTTCTGAACAAGGCAGAGGGTGAAACAGCCCAGATGTACCATCTCTGATCTGGGTGATGATTCCCAGTGGGATGGGAGCAGCCTGTCTGTCTTTCTCCTTTTGCAGTTGCTCTGCGAAACCGTGGGCTTGAACACAAGTGTCTGCAGTAAGGAGGAGAGGGGGCTGCCTCTACCCCAGCTGCTCCACATCTGTTCTCATCACATGCTTATCTTGTTCCTAGGGCGTGTTGGACAGGCAGTAGCTCTACGTGCCAAAGCCTTTGGGTTCAGTGTGATTTTCTATGACCCGTACCTCTCGGATGGCATGGAGCGTGCCCTGGGACTGCAGCGGGTCAGCACTTTGCAGGACCTGCTGTTCCACAGTGACTGTGTTACCCTGCACTGCAACTTGAATGAACACAATCATCATCTTATTAATGACTTCACCATAAAGCAGGTAATGATCTCTTCGTGCACCTTCCACACCGGTGCTGCTGGCTGACACTGTAGAGCGTTGGGTTATGTAAACAAGCAGGTTTTCATTTTAAATCCATTTCTTTCCCTTTTTGCTGCTTCAAGATCAAGCAGGTTTATAACTGATTAGGGAATAGCTGCTGGCTTACATGGCTGTTGCTTTTACTGCCTTTTTTTTTGCTCAGTAACATTGCATTTGTGGAAATAATTTGCTGTTCTTAATGTTGCTCAGATTTAATAAAGTTGTGTTTGAGTAAAGGCACTTTTTCTATGTCTTCTAGTAGCTACTTTCTTTACCTCTGTGTTTTCAGGTAGCAATTCTGCCTTTCACTTTGTTCCTGTTTGAGTTCTTCAGATGCAATTTAAGGATTATGACTAAATGGCTCCCCCCTGTGCTCAGTCCTCATGCTTGCAGAGCACGTTACTTGGAAAAATAATGGTTTTTGGAATTAGTACTAACCTCTCCCTAAAGTTGTAGGTAATATTAAAATAATTCCAAAATCTAGGTGTAGTAGCTGCTCTGTTACTGATTAATTGGATAGCAGGCTTTTTCATCAAATGTGTGGCTTCTGACTCCAACCTCAGCATAGGAAGCAGCAAGAAATACAGTGTTGAAATGTAAGAATGTATTTAGTGTCCAGGAAAGAAACTCCAAGATATAATAGTTAATTTTGCTGTTCTTTATGTATGTAGTGTTTGTATGTGCTGGTAACAATGACAGTAGCACTCTTGCAGTAAAATCATTGCTTGACTTCTGAGAAATAGTTTGCACCAACTATTCTTCAACTTAAAGAGAACTTGAGTAGTTACTGAACATGTTCCACAGTCATGTAGGATCATGGCAGAGAACTGATGGTGTAACACACCTCTTGATTTGAGAGTTTAGGGATTCTGCAGATCCATCCCAACATAAAACCAGGGTTTGGGATTTAAAACTCTTAAAAAAAATATCAAGAAGTTCAAAATACAAGTCTCTAAGAACAGAGCTCTGTCACTCTGTCCTGAACACTCATTTTCTATTGTGTGCTCAGGTACAGTGAATGGTTATTACATGCTAATTAGGTATCTTTGCAAGCAGACATCCAGACCCAAACAGAATCACACTGAATTCAGTGGGATGTCTGGAGTAGCCACTCCACATCCAGTGGACTGTGAAACCTGGGCCAGTGTATCACAGGAGATTTTTGAGGAGAGGTGGATAAATGCAGTGAGCTTTGGAGAGGGCTTACTGCATTCATCAGAGAAGCGTAACAAAACAGGTTAAAACTGAGTGATGCCATCTGGAATGAAAGGCCAGCTGTAACAGAAAGGCTGTTGTAAGCAGTTCTCTTGCTGTTTGTTACCCTTCATAATTAAAGCAAGGATTACAATGTTAGAAGGTAGATCTTGCTTTGGATAAAGCTTTGGATGAAGCAGTCTGTATTGTAACAGCTGATGTGAAAACCCTGCAATTCTAACACCTCTGACTGCTTGGTTTGCATACAGAGGGTCTTCTGAATGCCCATCCAGAAGCAGAAGGGCATTTCTAGGCTGACAGATGTTAAAAGAGCTGGCCTAAAATTTTGAGGGAGCGTTGCATGCCGCTTTGTTTCCCATATGGTATGCTCATGTAATAACCAGTTTTTAAACACAGTGTAGAGAAGTATGGTGCATCTCATTTCACTGAAGTCTCACCCTGAATTTTGGTTAGAATCTGAAATTACATAACTGTCAAATGTCTTTGAAAATACGGTGTGAGTCTCCTCTTTTCAGGAGCTTTTCCCTTTAATTAGTCAGTATTCTGCCTGGCTGTCATGCTTGGCCTTGTGCAGTCCCAGAGTAGCTCAGGGAAGTGTTTCAAGCTGGTGTTTATAATCAAGTGCTCTAAAAGACGACCTCAGCTTCTCTTAAATTTTACAGATTTGAGGAAAAGACTATGCAATTGGAATGCAACACATTTTTAAAGCAACTCTACAGGTTTAGTGTTGGTAAATTCAACAGCAGTTGCAGTTTTGAAGCTCTTTCAGGTTCCAGCCATTGTTAAAGGTCATCTTCAGCTGCATCCAGCCGTAGAGTCTATCATGAGTCACATCATTCATTCCCACTAGAATGCATTTGTGCAACCATGTGCTGTTTGAATTGGACTTGCCTTTAGTACTAGCCTTAGAGTTTTGTAAGTAGCCCTAAAATGAAAACCCAAGCAAGGTTATTAAGCTTGGGAAGAAGGTTTTAGCAGAGTTCACTTTGATTAGTCCTTCAAAGTTTAGTCCTTCAAAGATTAGTTCAAGTCCTTCAAAGGGCATATATATGCACTAAGCTATACTTAAAAACCCAAATTAGATATTCTCAAGTGCACAGAAGCAGGCAGGGTATGTGAACTCCCATGAGCCTATATGACATGTCTGCACATGGGGTGAGCCCTCCTGTGTTAGCTTTCTTTTAGTTCTCACAGCAGAACAAGGTGTAGAGATGCAGTGATGGTTCCCATCAGGGACATCTTGTTACTAGACCAACTTAAGATCGAGCCACTGCTTCCTCACTGTGCTAATTCCCAAGTTAATGACATAAAACTAAAACATGCCCTAGTTCTGCTCCTGTAAGTGGTCTTTGGTTTTGCTGTACAGACCAATAGGTCGTTTTCCTGTAAGCCCAAGATCCTGCAAACAGAGGGAAGCAGGGCCACACTAAACCCACTCACTTGGCCAGTAAAATAATGGTTGAACTTTTTCTTACTACCTTCCTGCAAGCATAGTGTTATATTCTTTAACATTTCCTATGATCTCATGTAAAAAGAGTTCTCATAGATGACTTCCAAACCTCCTTCTTCATGAATTTGGTATTTCAACTCAGTCTTTCAGAGTAAGGAGTCATTTACATTAAGTTTTAGCTTGATCCATGGGTTTCAGGTAGTTGACCTGGTGTCAAAGCGTTGGGGTTTTCTTGTTCCAACAGTGAGAGATGCTCTCAGTACAACATGCTTCTATCATTCACCTTCACCATGGTTCCTGCTCTTCATGTGCTTACCCTTCATGTAGAAAACCACTTCTGAGATCAGAAGCTGTGTTTGAGACATCTGGTAGAAGATGAAGTATGAGGGTGGCTGGAAGCAGGATGTAGTAATCTGTTTTTTCCTGTACCATCTCTCTTGTTTATCCCACCACTTGGTTTTGTGGATGTATTATGGTGGAAATTCCTGCAGCTCTCCTCACACAGTGTCATCTACAATGCTAATCTGCACAATGCACAGCACAGCTTCTCTCCTGGGCACACAGTGTTCTCAACAAAATTCATTTTCATGCCTTTTAATTGAATAATATACAGATTTTCTTTTGGTTTTAGACCTTTTATTTGCAGAGTCTCACAGGGAGGAGGAAGTAACAAAAATAAATAAAGCATAGATCTACTGTGTTTTGGCAACTAAAGTGTTTGAAAATCCAAAAGCATTGATTTTTCTGAAAAAAAAATTCATGTAGGCTTTTATTTGTGTGAAAGTTGAAAACCACAAATATGAATTTGTTTCAAGAATGTGCTGTAGTTTCTGTCTCATGCAATTTCACAGTGAAATTAAAATATGTATATAAAAAAAAGGCATAAAATGATCTGTCACTTTCATATGCACAGTTGTATCTTTTGATCATGTTAACTGCACAAAACAACGATTCAAAGACACTGCTTTACAAGAAACAAAAGGTTCTGAAGTGCTGTGAAATAGCATTTTCTTGGTAGAAGCATCTCATTTTGTGGTACTTTGCAGTGGAAAGGGAAGACGACTGTTCCAGGTTCAATCAGCTGAATAGCCTTTTGTTGTAATGGATGCTTCTTTTTGAGTAAAAAAAAAAAAAAAAATTAAAAAAAAATAATGCCACAACGATTTTATTTCATTTATTTTTATTTCATCATTCTTGTTTTTTAACTTTCCCTAGATGAGACAAGGGGCTTTCCTGGTCAACACAGCTCGAGGTGGGTTAGTAGACGAAAAAGCACTTGCACAGGCCCTGAAGGAAGGAAGGATACGAGGGGCAGCCTTAGATGTACATGAGTCAGAACCATTCAGGTGCTTTTCCTTTTTCTTTTCTTTTTATTTCGTTCACTTTCTTATTTTCAAGTCTTAGTGCATGATACAATCAACAGCAATGAGTAAATTGAGTTTTCTCCCTTCATTTGGTAGCTGAATACTTAGTTAAAGCAACGTGAATCTGCGCGGCACTGGACCTAATGCAAATGTAGATGGAGCTTGTGTCTGTGGTCAGAAGTGACAAAGGTGACATCCATGAACTTAATTCCTTAAAACCAACAATTAAAAAAATGGGGTTTTCTTTAGCAGAAATAGCAGGGGCTTGGGTTCAAATCCTGGGCATGGCTTTGAGGGGAGCACTCATCGCTGATGCAACCGTAGAGGCAACGAATGTGGATGTCTGAACAGACTCTTTCAGAAGGCAAAGGCTTAAGAGTTGGTGTGAGAAACAAGTATTTCCTAACTTTCTGCAAGAAAAGACATACTTCAGGCCAGACTGCCTCTCCAGGAAAGCCATAAACGTTGCAAAAAACCATGCTAGGGTAAGGAAGGTGGTCAGAGTGCAGGTTTTGGTTTAGTTTACCCTTTATCAGGGGAGTAGTAACTCTGCTGTCCTTGGCAGAGCTGGTAGCACAAGCCTGAGTTCTTGAATGACACTGGGTTTTAGGCAGAAGTGTACCACTCCCCAAAGTGGCATTGGTGTTACGCTATCTGCACTCCTAATCAGGAACCAGCCTATTTGATGTGTCCTTGAGTCTTGAGCCTGGCTTCTGAGTTAAGAGTTAGGAGAAAAGACTGCTGTAGCTAGTATGTGACAAGCCTTTTCCAGTTGCTCACTCTGGGCAGGGAGAAATGTTAATTTTAACTGGAATGATCCCCATCAGTTTTTGAAGAGGGACAGATTCAGGACTCGAGGGCAGGCTGTAAAGACTGGAGAGAGAGAGAAAATAGGCTCTCATCAGCTTGGGGAGGGGGCAACAGAAGCTTTGAAAAAGCAGAGTTAGTATCACTTTAGATGGAATTTTTATATCTCCTGAGACACAATGCCACATCACAAATATTTAATTTTATTTATGCATACCCTGCATTCATTTACTTCTAAATGTAGTCACTACAGTGCAGTAGTGCTGTGCAAAGCCAGAGTCTTGTGACAGCTCAGGAGACTTCTCAGCTACATACATTCTTCCCAATTCAGATCTCAGAGCTGCACAAGCAGACCGTGGCACCTGTAGGAAGCCCCATTTACTGCATGGAGATGCCATCTGCAGAGATCCAGTTGCAGGATTACAGCCACAATTTCCTTTGGCTTCAGTGCTGCATGTCTATCTGATCGCAGCATGCAACTCTTTATTCAAGAGTTTGGCCAGATACTCTGATGTTTATTGAACTACAGATGAAGCCTATCACTTCATGAATTATGACCAACTCTGAAAGCACATTTTTGTCTTAAAATATGCATTCTCCTGTTGTTCCAATTGACTGTAAGATTATTAAAGCTGGGAATAAATAGGGAGGGGCAAGTTTCCATTATTTTCAGTTTCTTTACTCTGTGATAGCACTTTTACACAGATTCATTGCTTTCCCTGAAAATCAGTCTGTGAAGTAAATTTCCTTCTTTCTGTGGAGTGGGACCAAGAAAGAAAAAGTAGTTAAAAACCAAACCCCTGCCTGAATTAGCCCAAAAAAAAAAAAAAGAAAAAGAAAGTTGAGGCTGCTGATGGACACACTTACTTGGAAATAATTGTAAGATCTTTTTTCTTTAAATGACTAAATGTCACATTGAAAGTGACCCTTGAGAGAACAGAATTTTGTTGGCTAATGCACTAAAACTGTGATGAAATGGACAAATGGAGTGACATCCTGAATGGATTTGGGTCTTGCTTTATGCATTTCTGCACCAGAACTGGAGTGGCAGTGGCTGTAGTTAGCAGGAGGTGCATTGGACAGAAGCTAATGTTGCTGCTATACTTAGGTTCTACCCTTTCTGTCAATGAGAGGTGATTGTTGCTTGTTTATACTGTGAATTGTGTATAAATTAACTGACAATTTAAAACAATCCCACAAGGAATAGAAATGCAGTTCTTTTCTGTTGTAGAAATTAATCTGTGTATGTGCAAATCTATCTGGATCCCCTCTCCCCTTCCCTCTCACACCCCATTTCCCCCACCCCCAATATTTTTTGTCATTTGATCTTGTTTTAAATCTTCATTTAGCTTTAGTCAGGGCCCCTTGAAGGATGCTCCAAACCTGATCTGTACCCCACATGCAGCCTGGTATAGTGAACAAGCATCAATTGAGATGCGGGAGGAAGCGGCACGAGAGATCCGGAGGGCGATCACAGGTACTGACTCACCTTTACCAGCTCCTTCCCTGCCTGTTTCTTCTTAACAAACCTTTTCATTCCTCAGTCTTGAAAGATGCTGAAAAGAAACCAACCTTAGGCTTTGTGTACCACTTCTAATATTTGAAACAGGAACTAGCAAATACCCACCAAGTCTCTTCTCAGAACTAGAAGGGATCGTTTTGGAGGCTCATTGCAATTACAGAGAGAATGCAGAAACAGCAAAATAAGTACTTTTCCCCTATACCAGAAATGTACATAAAGAAACTGCTTGCTTTTTTAAAATTTTTTGGCTTGTAAATGTTACCCATTTGATGGGTCTGACTGCAAGTCATCCAAACATTGCTGGCCTTTCATAAGTTTCCACCCTTATACCTCTTAGGAGCAGTTCTCCTTATTCTTTTCTCTTTGGCTCCTTTGTATTTTCCAAAGTTAATGCAATTTTGTCTTTAAGAGGACAGTCTGGAATTTCAGTGTCTTTAAGGCTGTAATATTCAGAGACAAAGCACCTCATGCTGTTCCTAGTAGTGCTCCTACCTCAGCAACTCATCCTCTACGTCAAAACAAAGTGTTCAGTATTTTGTTGGGAGGGTACTCTTACTCTATTTTAGATGTTCTCCTCTTCAAAGCATTGCTAAAGAAGTCTGGCATTTTAGAGGGCACAGTCTCTTTGTTGTGTAACTACCATGTAATTGTAAACTGCTCACAGAAGAGAAAACAGTTATGTCTTGAACATGCACTGCAAATAAATAAAATGAGAAGAGCGAGCCATTTGGCATTGGTTTGAATCCCTTGTAGCCTAAAATAAAAGGAAGGATTTTAATACTGGAAAATGATTCATTAAGCACTAATGTTCTCTCTGTAGTAGGACTTTGCTGTTTCCCCCTTGGCAATATAGACTGAATGCTCTGCAGACATGAAGGGCCATCTGTGTCACCTTGAGAGTAGTTCAGTGCCAACGCATTGCTGTGCTGTACAAAAAGCACGAGCAGTAGCCTCTCCTAGAGAGGCTGGGCAATTTGCTTTCCTTTATAGCCTGTGCAGAAAGAAGATTATCCTCTGGATGGTGATTAAAGTCACCTCTTCAATTCCTGATCTCAATTGCCCTTTACAGGACTGTTTTGCTCTGGTTTAGAGGTGTCCTAAAGTGTCTGACCATCCCTTTGCTGGACTCGGTCCTTGTGCTGACACTTCTGAAGACCTCAGGTAGTCCATTTGTTGTCTGTTACCTGCTCCCAGAGAGCTCTGGGAGATACTGCACAACGCAGCAGATGACACCTACCTGAGTGGTGAATGATAGGCAAATAAGCATAAACAGGCTAAGCTCTGAAAACTGAGTAAGTGTCAGCTATACAGAGTCTGTTTCATTGTGCAATGGCCCAGACAGACGTGCCTGGGAAGACAGCCCTGTATTCTCTTAGCCTGTGACTGTCCTGTCAGCCATCTGAATCATCCATGTGCATTGGGGCTGTCAGCACCTCAGCGTTTGCATGTGGTTCGTGGTCAGCTCTAACTGAGGCCAGCACCAGGGAGGTGGGAATGATGTTGAGTCGCAGGGAAACAACTGGAGGAAAGATACAGGAAGTGTGGGATAAAGCTGGGGATGTGAAAGCTGTAGGGAAACATGGGAAGGGAGGGTGTAGAGTGAGAGACTAATTGGAAAAAGGTGTCCAGTGAAGGAATGGGGGCTGTGGCTGCCAGCTGTGACAGTAAGGATGTTAAGTGGTTCTGTTGGTACCAGAAAGTCAATGATGTTCTGATATATAGAGTAATAAGCAGAGATTAAATATCTTTACATACATTTTTGAACATCAGAACACTTGAAATATTAAATAAGGAGGAGCAATGAAAGCAGTAATGGGAGAAAGGGGGAAGGTGAGCATGGCACATGGAAAGATCGTTACAGGTTTTAAATAAATAGTGTTTTGGAAGGGGAGGCTGGTAGGACATGCCTGCAGAAGCTAGTGAAATGAAGAGGGAGAGATGATTGCAGTTTAAGAATGCTTGAGAAGGATTAACCTTGTAACAGGGCATGTACCTCATCTTGTCTGATGTTGAAAGAAGAAACCCTTTCAGCTTGTGTATAGGAGACATGGGAGGTCATGGGGAACACGTATTTGGTGGTACCCACTGGACAAGGCACAGTTCTGTTCAAAGGCTTTTTTGTAGCCCCATTGTGGCCACACTTGGCCACACTAGATAAGAGCAGGCTAAGAGTAGTATATCCTTAATCAAATTTCCAGTAGGAAGTTGGATGCACAAAGCCTGAATTCTTTGATAGTGGAACATGGTCAGTTTTTGAAGGTGTTTTTGGACTGCTGTTGCCAACTGTAGCAGGGATAGACTTGACTTACCTCTTTATTTCTCTGTGTGTGTGCAAGTGCACAGTAAGATGAAACTTTAGAACACATAGATTAAAACAAACATAAGAAAAAGCCTAGGCTTCAATTGATCTCCTGTTGAAAGAGATGGAAATACTCCTGTTGCCATGAAGAAAATGTGTGGTATATCTGTTCACATCATTTTTTGCAGGGCTGGAGATGAAAGACAGTCAGGCTTGTCCCAGTATTTGCTGAACCAGGTTGACATATTTTCCATGCATTTGTGTCTCACAGCTTTGCTGACACTTAAGAGGTTAAGAAAAAGTTAAGAAGAAATGAAAAAGGGAGTTTTCTGGTATATTTTTTTTAGGAATGAAAGAGGTGGCTGAGGATAATACACTGTAGTAAATAAACATAAAGAGCAATTGAGAATAAAGAAGGGGAAGATCAGGAAGACAGGGAAAAAGTGTCAAGTCACATTCAGGTTTATGGCAAAATTGCATTCAGAGTCCTACACTCTGCAAAAAGTCACTGTTACACTTGGAGGGAGAAGGAGGAAAGTGAAGTTAAAAGACAGAGCAGGAGGCTGCATTGCTGAATGTGGGTAACAGCCATGCTCTAGGTTCAAGTTTTGGCTTCTTGAAAACCATGACTCTTCTGGATTATTTAATGGTTAAAATGGTTAATGGATATTTGTATTTCTCTGTCAGTTGTATACAGGGTCTCAGCAAAACCACAATCATAATACAAATACACAGAGCATTTTAACCATTATTTAATGGTTATTTAACCATTCTTTAATGGGTAAAATGCTCTGTATGCTCGACCAATCTCATGACCTTCTATGATCTCATCACCGGCTGGGTGGATGGAGGGAGAGCAGTGGATGGCATCTGCCTTGACTTTAGCAAGGCTTTCCACACTGTCTGCCATGACATCCTGATAGCAAAGCTGAGAGAGCATGGGAGAGATGAGTGGACAGTGAGGTGGGTTGGGAACTGGCTGTGGGACCGAGCTCAGAGGGTGGGGATCAGTGGAGCAGAATCTGACTGGAGGCCTGTGACCAGCGGTGTCCCCAGGGCTGGGGTTGGGTCCAGTCCTGGTCAATATCTTCATTGACCTTGCTGAGGGAACAGCACCCACCCTCAGCAAGTGCCAGTGATCCAGAGCTGGGAGGGGTGGCTGACAGGCAGGACACTGCGCTGCCATCCAGAGAGACCTGGCCAGGCTGGAGAGCTGGGCAGGGAGACACCTCATGACATTCAACAAGAGCAAGGGGAGAGTCTGGCACCTGGGGAGGAATAACTGCTGGAATCAGGACAGGCTGGGGGATGAGCTGCTGGAGAGGAGCTCTGTGGAGAAGGACCTGGGGGTCCTGGTAGATGACAGGTTGGCCATGAGCCAGCAGTGTGCCCTGGGGGCTGAGAGAGACAGTGGGATCCTGGGGGGCATCAGGAGGAGTGTGGGCAGCAGGTCACAGGAGGGGATCCTCCCCCTCTGCTCTGCCCTGGTCAGGCCCCACCTGGAGTGTTGTGTCCAGTGCTGGGCTCCCTGGGATAAAAAAGACAGGGATCTCCTGGAGAGAGTCCAGAGGAGCTACGGAGATGATGAAGGGCCTGGAGCATCTCCCCTGTGAGGACAGGCTGAGTGAGCTGGGGCTGTTCAGCCTGGAGAAAAGAAGACTTAGGGGGGACTTAGACTTAGTGTTTATAAATACCTTAGGCATGGGATGCAGGGGGAAATGGCCAGCCCCTTTTCAGTGTCTGTGGGGACAGGACAAGGGGCAATGGCTGCAAGTTGGAGCATAGGAAGTTCCACCCCAACCTGGGGCAGAACTTTTCCCCAGTGAGGGTGAGGGAGCCCTGGGACAGGCTGCCCAGGGGGTGTGGAGTCTCCTTCTCTGGAGAGATTCCAGCCCCGTCTGGACGCCGCCCTGTGCAATGTGAGCTGGGGAGCTGCTTTGGCAGGGGGTTGGACCCCAGGAGCTCTGGAGGGCCCTTCCAACCCCTGGGATTCTGTGATCCTGTATATTTGTATTATTTAATGGTTATTTAACCATTATTTAGTGGTTAAAATGCTCTGTATATTTGTATTACTATTTTGTCTCAGACAAAAGGGGATCAGTGAGGATCAGAAATAAGCTCTCAGTGTGATTTTATGTGTTGATTTGAATATGCAAATATTTATAACTCTTTTAAATATAGACAGATTAAGAACATAAGGCATACAAATTGTTATGTGTTTTGCTTCCCTTGCTGCATGCAGGTCGCATTCCAGACAGTCTGAAAAACTGTGTTAACAAAGATCATCTGACTGCAGCTACACATTGGGCCAGCATGGATCCTGGTGTTGTTCATCCAGAGCTCAATGGTGCTGCGTACAGGTAAGCCTGCTGCAGGGGTAAAAGAAATACCTCCTTTATGCAGAAGTTAGTATTCCAGAATACACAAAAGCCCTTCCTTATCAATAAATGAAGTGGTTTCAGATTAGGCCCAGGCTATCTTGTTTTCATAATTGTTGTATTCAGGAGAAGGACACTGTTTTGCTAGTTGAAATCAGCTGTGCAGCGTGTCAGTGTGTTTCCTTTTGGAGTGGTTAGTAATGTCTGAACAACACACAGCTTCTTGTGTCTTCAGGTGAGTAATTCTGATCATCTCCAGTGAGTGCAGTGGCAGCTTGTGTTGCTTTTCTGATGCACCAGTAGGTTACAGGAAGACATCCAATAACCCACTACTGCTGTGTGCTCTGACGGCCTCCAGACACACGACAGGACAAATAGCACAGTAGTGAATACAGAGGAAGAGCCTGTGGTGATGATGGGAATATGTTTAGAATAGTGTTTTCTAAAGGATATGTTAATTTTTAAGCAAAAGCATTTGAGGCACTTGGTCTGTGTGTTCTTAATCAACTGGGAAAGCACCTCTTCCTAATGAAAAGAAAGGGGTGATTTTTTTACACGTAATATGTAAATTGATGGATGAGAAACTGAACATGAGGCAGCAGTGGCTCTGGCAGCTCGCAAGGCCAATGGGATCCTGGGCTCCATCAGCAGAGGGGTGGCAGCAGGGACAGGGAGGGGATTGTCCCTCTCTGCTCTGCCCTGGGGAGGCCCCGGCTGGAGGCCTGTGTCCAGAGCGGGGGCCCAACACAAGAGACAGGGGGGGCTGTTGGAGAGGGGTCAGAGGAGCCACGAGGATGCTCAGAGGGCTGGAGCAGCTGCCCTACAAAGAGAGGCTGAGGGAGCTGGACTGGGTCAGCCTGGAGAAGAGAAGGCTGTGGGGGGACCTCATTGCAGCCTGCCAGTCCCTGAAGGGAGCAGAGGAACAGGAGGGGAATCAGCTTGTTCAAAGGGCAGAGACTGGCAGGACAAGGGGGATGGATTAAAGCTGAAGGAAGGAAGGGTTAGATTGGATATTATGGGGGAAGTTCTTTCCAGAGAGAGTGGTGAGGGGCTGGAACAGGCTGCCCAGAGAGGGGGTGGGTGCCCCGTCCCTGGGGGTGTTCAAGGCCAGGTTGGCTGGGGCCCTGGGCAACCTTGTGTAGCTCCAGGCCTGGAGGTTGGTGGCCCTGCCTGTGGCAGGGGGGTTGGAGCTCTGTGATCCTTGGGGTCCCTTCCAACCCAGACCATTCTGTGATTGTATGATTCGTTGCTGAGCTGTGTTAAATGCCCCTCTGCTATTTCCTGTGTCACAGAGCAGGCAGGTTATAGGCAAAGTGAATTCTGACAGCCAGTAAACACTAATTGTGCAATTTTTAGACGTTTGTCTTTCTGCCTTCTGCCAGGTAGAAGATGAGACTATCCAGGTATGGGAGAAATGCCTGGCTGGGAATAGCTAGATGTTTGTAACTGAGGAATTATTTCATGTTCAGGTATTTCAGTGGTGATTTTCAGGCTCTACAGGGTATGAGAAAAGCATGCACTTAAATTTTTAAGGTCTTTTGGGTCAGACTCAGTTTCTTGAGTAGTTTAACATAGTTCAGGATGCTCCTGTAGTTTAAAAAATTACATGACATTCACACAGAAATAAAAGTTGCCTTTGAGTTGTAATTAAGAGGGCTACTATCTTTTTCCTCATAGATTAAGATTGTGTGGGCAAGGGAAAGGAAGGGTTGGAAGCAGCAGAGGAGGTGCATTCTGCTTTCACAAAAATTGAATACAGCAAGCATTTAACCTGGAAAACATTTCAACTCCCTGCTGCCAGAGGAGGAAGATTGGGAGCAACTTTATGAAGTGCTGGAGGGGGAATGTATTTGCTGGTTAAGAATAGAAAAGCAATAAATAGTAAGAAAAGGGAATCATGGAATCATAGAATGGCATGAGTTGGAAGGGACCCCAAGGATCACAGAGCTCCAACCCCCCTGCCACAGGCAGGGCCACCAACCTCCTGGCCTGGAGCTACACAAGGTTGCCCAGGGCCCCAGCCAACCTGGCCTTGAACCCCCCCAGGGATGGGGCACCCACCCCCTCTCTGGGCAGCCTGTTCCAGCCCCTCACCACTCTCTCTGGAAAGAACTTCCCCCTCATATCTAATCTAACCCTTCCTTCCTTCAGCTTTAATCCACCCCCCTTGTCCTGCCAGTCTCTGCCCTTTGAACAAGCTGATTCCCCTCCTGTTCCTCTGCTCCCTGCAGGGACTGGCAGGTTATGTGGGATGGAAAGGCCTGTGTGTAGAGGCTGCTGTTCATGTGCCATCCTCTCAGAGATACGACCTGAACAACGCTGATTAAATAGGGACCAAAATTGTGAAGAGAGCATGGTGGAGCTGGGAGTTGTCAAGCAAAACACAGTCTCTTTAGAGGGCTGTGTTACCTGTATTTTGGCTTCTGCCACTGTGTAGCTTTAGGACCAAGAAAACAAGTGTATGGGTGTTGGATGTTGCTAAAGCCTGTGTCTGAGGAGAGGTGCTGGCAGGTAGAGTCCCAATTACTGTGTCCAGGGGGAGTATTTTTATATACAGAAAGTGTCTCTGGCATCAAAGCAGACTGAGAGCTGTGTAGTTGGGAGTTCCCTTCCTGAGGGAAACACAGTCCTAGAATTTGCTCTTCCCTGGATTTCTCTCAGCTCCAGTGGGATGATGCTTGGGGAATTACGTTCTTAGAAAGTAGAGGTTCTGTGTTGGAAACAGTTGCTGTGTTGGGCTTTTAAATGGGAGCTGTTGTCATGTCTTGCTGTGGTTTTGTGAGAAGCACCTAGAATAACAGTTAAAACTGTTTCAAAATCCACTCTGACTAAATGAAACGATACCCAGCCTGACAGTTTCCATAGGAATTGAAGCAAATCTGGTTAATAAGATTCAAATTGACGTACTGAAACAAGCAACTAATTCCATTAGCAGCTGCAAATTCCTTCTGATGAACCTCTCTGGAGAAGGAATTAGCATAGGAAACCCTGTAAATATGTGTACAGTTGGGAGCAAAGTTCTGGCCCACAGGTGGTGTGATCTGTCACGTAGCAGGTACCCATCCCAGGTTACAGTCAGTGGTATGCTCTGGGAGATTCTTTGCCATGTGTGGTGTCTTCATTGTCCCTGCACCTAGTTGGGACAGCTATGCTGAGCCCCTCTGGCTTTGTGTTTGCAAAAATAGCTCCTGTGATGTTCCTGTTTGCCTCCTCTTGAGTTTTGCATGTGCTCTCTGCACTGGTTGTTTTTATCAGTCTGAGGGAACTTAGGGTGAGCAGGACACACATAGGTTACTTTAGAAAAGGTGCCTTCCAGGTCTGATTGGTGACGGCTATGTGTAATCTCCCAAGGACTTGTTGGACCATTAAAATCAAGGAGCTGTGTGTGTGTATAGCCATTTATAAGATCAGAGCCTACAACTGTGCTTTAAATGATGTCATAGCTGCATGCTTTAAAGATGTGTGGTTTCTAATTCTTTTGCAGCTGTTAAATCCAAATTCCACTCAAAGGATTCTGGTCTTTACCTGACTTAGAACTAGGGCTTCCAATCCAGAAACATTGTTCAAATAGCACAAATAATGTGAAATATTCAGGAAAAAGAAGCTTGCTTTCATTCTTCCAGAATGGTTTTTGTCTAAAATTTTTCTTCCTCTCCTTTTATTTTGAAAACTGCTGCTGCAGATCTCTGAGAGTTACAGTCCTCTGTGTGCTGTGTGTTTTGTTGCAGTAGTTGGCTTTGTTTTGGGGTTTTACTGAAATGATGTGATTTTGGTTATTGTTACCTGAAGGGAGCAGAGAAACAGGAGGGGCATCAGCTTGTTCAAAGGGTAGATAATGGCAGGACAAGGGGGNCAAGGCCAGGTTGGCTGGGGCCCTGGGCAACCTTGTGTAGCTCCAGGCCTGGAGGTTGGTGTCCCTGCCTGTGGCAGGGGGGTTGGAGCTCTGTGATCCTTGGGCTCCCTCCCAACCCAGACCAGTCTGTGATTCTATGGTGTCCCACCTGGAGCTGAAGCAACTCTCTGTCTCACTGATCCGACAACAGAAGCAGCACCTCTAGCTCTAGCAGGAGGCAAGCTGGGCTTTCTGGTGGGTCATCTCCCAGTTTTAATGTGTGTCCTTGTTTTCTTCTCCCAGCAGGTATCCCCCAGGCGTTGTAAGCGTGGCTTCCACTGGCATACCTGCAGCAGTAGAAGGAATAGTCCCCAACCCCATGTCTTTATCACACGGCCTCCCTGCTGTAGCCCACCCGCCCCATGCTCCTTCCCCAGGCCAAACTGTCAAACCAGAAGCTGATAGAGACCACCCAAGCGACCAATTGTAGCCTATGAAAACAGCAGCATTCCCAGCAGCGGAGACTTCAGCTTCAGCGTGTGGAGAAACAAAACAACAAAAACAAAACCAAACCCCCTGGATTATTGAAATGAAAAGGCAAAAACCATGAACTTACAGGAGGAGAGGATGATTGGTTTAGAAACTGGTCCAACATACAGGATGAAAGGAAAAAGGTGGGAGACACAAAGAAGATTTGGAAACATTTTTTTCCTCCGTATAAATTGTAGTTTGTCCCCTGTCCAGTGGACTGATTTCACTGTTTTCTGTGTCCTATGGGTTCTTTGTTAAGCAAGAGAAGTTAGTAGTTAATTATATCATGAATGTACTTGTCTGTGTACAGTTTTTAGAACATTAAAAAGGGTTTGTTTGCTTAGCTGTCGACAAGGAAAAAAAACAAAACCATAAGGGAGGCATTCAACAAACCAATTTTGAGATTAAAAAAAAATCCTTTCTTTTATATTTTAAAACATGCCCAAAAATTGAGGCAGTTGGCAAACTTCTCAGGACAATGAATTTTTTCCCATTTTTCTTTCTACGCCACACAGTGCATTGTTTTTTCTACCTGCTTGTCTTATTTTTTAGAATAATTTAGTAAACAAAAGGAAAAAAAAAAAAAACCAACCCCTGTTTTCTCCTCATTTTGGCATGGATTCCCTTATTTCAAAATGAATTCAACCTTGCAAAGAGATTTTGAGGATTAAAACACAAGAAAAGGTTTTTTTGTATAAACGAGCATTGTGCTTTTTGTCACCAGTTAAAAGTATATATTATTGGTGGTATGCCAAAAAAGGCACTAGACTACTGAAAAGTAGCAGCATTTCATTGCCTACATTGATTCCTTCCTGGTAATGTGGTAGGCTAGCAATATTTTTGGTTAAAAAAAAAAACAAGAAAAAAAAAAATAAATCATGTTTGTGACTGTAACCATTTGTATGAATTATTTTAAAGAAATAAAAATCCCAGACAAATATCAGATGTGTAAAAAATGTTTCATTTCTAGTAACTTGTTTATTCACAACTTTTTATTAGGTTTCTTAGCTGTGATTTTTTTTTTTTTAAACCCACGCTGTCAAAAGTATTTTCATTTCTAGCTTTACTTTGCTCTCTGTTGTTTGTAAGACTTGTCTTGGAAGCTTGAAAAAAAATAAAAAGAAAAAGTTCTTTCCATACCATTTTTCCCTTTACATTTCCTAAATGTTGATTTATTTTTTTTTTTTTTTTAATAATTTTTTTTGGGTTTTTTTCTCCTCTCCTGTGTTTCTAATGGAGTTTGAAATTTAAGATGGATTTTGAGTTGTTACACCGGCATCATCAGCTTACAGTATGGTTAACAGCATTTATGCCACCACTGTGGGCAGAGCAGAGGAGGTACAACAGCAACACAACAGTAATAATAAGAATAATAATAATAATAAACGTCTTTTGCCGAAGTCCAACCTGAGAAGTGTCCATTGTTTTATTTGCCTTTGGGATGATGCAGGGTGTAGTTGTGTTGGCTACACTGAAAGAGTTGGTTTCTTTGACCAGAAGTGCTTTCAAGGCAGGTTGGATTTCAGCTGGAAGCTGTTCTGGCTTTTCCTGTGCTCCTGGATAAAATGTCCTTCATCCCTACTCAAAGTTAAGGAAGGCACAAGTTTAGCTGCTGCAAGGTGGAAATCCAGGATGGGTAAAAAGTCAACCTGGTCATAAACCTACTCAGTAGTCTTTTAATCTTAACCTAGTGCCCGTGCACTTAGGGTTAGTGAGCTGGTTTTAGGGCATCCCTGAAAAGTTCCCCTCTCCCATTCCTGCATTCCTGCAGGGAGAGCAGCCTTTGCTTCTGTTGGAAAGCCTTGGGAGGCTACACATCAAGGACTGAAACCTGTAGGTTGGATTTCAGCTGGAAGCTGTTCTGGCTTTTCCTGTGCTCCTGGGTAAGACGTCCTTCATCCCTACTCCGTTAAGTAAGGCACAAGTTTAGCTGCTGCAAGGTGGAGATTCCACCCAAGGAGTGAAACTTTGTGGAAGGTCTTACACTTTGGAATATTCAGAGCCAAAAACTTCACCCATTATAATTTATTCAATGGTAAAACCAATCCTATTCCCTCCATGAAACAAAGCAGCCCTGAAGCTGCAAGTTATTCCAAAAAAGATGCTTCTAGTCAGGCCAAAAACTTGGGGAAAAAAACCCCAACCTTCATTCATTCTCCTGCAGTTCAAGTAGGATTTCACTTTTCATTAGTAATTTGTGTTTTAAGATGTGTTTCAGGCTGAAGATGCTTCTCCAACATCTGTAAAACACTTCACATCTGGCTGTGAAGAACTGCTGACACCCCTTTACAACCCAGTTTCCCCAGGAAAACCAAGTGGGTTTGTGTTCCTATTTCTTTTCAGGTTGGATGTGGCTTCTGGTGAGGAAGCTTTGTTTCCAGTGAATCCATAATGGGATGGGCTAGAAGGCACTGGGTTTCCTGCTTCTATTGGAGCAGAGATGGGATAAACCATCCAGCAATGGCCAGAGCAGTGACTGCAGACTTGGGGTTATGGTCTGAAAAGCTGAATTGAAAGATAATTTAAAAGAAAAAAAATAAGAGGCTTGGAGTAAATGACTAATTGTGTGAGTGTACCATGCTATTTTAAGGCTATTATTATGCCAGGCTGGCAGTGTATCGTTTATGACTTGCTTTTGTTGGGTGGTGGAAATGTGGTTAGATGTCTCCATCTGGTAAAGGATGTGCTAAAGAAAGTTTAGGCAGAAGATGGTGCAGTTGGTGGGGAAATAGACAGCAGGGGAGACAGCAGAAGACAGCTGAGGGAGATGGCCTGTGGCAGCACTGAAAGGTGAAAGAGGGGGTGATCAAAGTGCCTGCCTCAGTTGAGTTTGTGGTGGTGGTGTCTCAGTTGCAGAGCTTGGCTAAGAAAGAGGCCAACCGTACTGGAACTGCTGCTGGCTTGAAGAGGGTGGGTGTCACCGGTCCCCAGGAGGCTGAAGCCTGCCCAGGAACTAGATGGTCTCAAAGGATGGGTTGGTAGAAGGAGAGGGATACCCCTTGTGCAAATGCAAAGTCAGGTAGTTGCCACTCAAAACAACAGCTTGCCAGAAAAGGGAGCTGTAAGTGGCTCCCCGCAGCAGGAGTGATTGCCCTTGTGGAAAAGAACAGATTTACCCAGCAGGGTAGTTTTGGTAAGGACAGGAATGGATCTGAGATGCTGTACAGGACCTGCAGCATGTGATGGGCAGTTTTGGTTCTGCATGCTCAGAAGGGTCAGCGTGAGCTGAAGCCTTAGCAAAGAGCAGCTCTCCAAACGGCTGAAGGTGTGGAGGGCTTATGGGAGCAGGAATGAGTATCATCTTGGCTTAGATTCTGTCTTAAAGTGGAGGCTGGGTTGGGGAAATGACACCAAACAGTGAATGCTGAGGAGGAGGGAGACGTGTTACGTGCTGGTGTATGAACAGATGATCATAAACAGGGTTTAGAAAAAGATGTGTGTCCGCAGGGAGGTCTTGGGGCAGGTTTCCAGTTGGGGTAACCTGGAGTCAGTCCTGAGGTCTCTGCAGCTTGGGTTGGGTTTGTTGGTTTGGTTTTGTGTTTGGGGTTTTGCTGGGTTGGTTTTTTGGGGTTTGTTTTTTTTTTGGTTGGCTTTTTTTTTTATTGTTTTGTTTTGATTTTAAATAACTGGTTTTACAATCCAAAGTGTGAGAACATTCTTTAAAGTTCATACAAGGTTGCTAGCAAACCAACAGCTAGAAACCTTTTTCTATTCAGGGTAAAACACTTGAGCTTCCTTTATAACAAGCCTCAGGGCTTTTTCCTTCAGTATGTTTCCTTTGAGAAAATGCCTGTTTTCTTCCCCAGCCTTCCACCTCGAATGATTGAGGCTGGCTTTCCAAATGACTGTCACTGCTGTTGTTTGGCTGGTACCACCTTACTCCTTGCTTCAGACCAAAGGGTTTTCTTCTCTTGTTCAATCTCAGTGGATGCTTGAAGGATAAAGCACCACTGATGGTATTTTGGTTCACTCTTGACTGTTCTACCTTTTGTAAATGAAAA
>VZTU01010640.1:0-36643 GCA_013400835.1 Zapornia atra | reverse complement strand
GGAAATCAGCCAGGGCCAAGAGTAATATTAAATCATTTTATCTGACTGCTTAGTAAAGCTGTTAAATGTAATATGCTTCTTCATTAAACCCATCACTTGGCTTATGTAAATCCTTCCAGAAGATTTCTAGTTGTTACATTAAAATGTCAAGTGATGGGGGTTTGGCTATTTCCTTTGATATTTTGTTTAAATGGGGTACAACCGTCACTATAAATTCTAAACTGCTTTATTTAATTTGCCTTTCCCTGGCTGTAAATTCCAGCTATTGTTTCATGTTGAACATGAGGTCACAGAGGCTGACTTGAATTTAGTGAGCATGTCACATTTTAGCCAATTTGCCTTTGTGCTGAGGTCAGTGACACATCTTCCAGGAAGACCAACCCATTAATCATCTGTTTTCTTTCCTGGTTTCTTTCATGACACCGTACAGCCTTGCCTTTGTGGCTCTGGGTTTTTGTCCTTTTGAATGACGTAGTCCAACATGGTTCTCTTCTGCAGATGAAATGACAGGACTTCTGATGTTCTCTGAGACTTGCAGCTATTGTCTTCTTGCCTCTATTGACTTGGCAGTTTCCGTGGTAAGATATTTTCCTGCAGGCACAAGAGCTTGAAGAACTTGATTAATCATCTTAGTTTTCAAATGGCATTTGCCTAGGTAGACCTGAGCACCTCATTAGTAGCAAAAGCCCTGTGTTGAGTAGATGCTCAACACAGTAGCCCCACTCTCAAAGGCAGAGTACTCACTTGCATCTTGCCATCTGCACCCACGGTGCATCTGCCTCTTGCAGAATGCACCTTGTCTGGGTGTCATACCTCATATCAGGCTGTTTGTCCCTCAGCTTCTGCCTCCTGGCCTTCTGCCTTGTTTCCCTGTAGCATTCAGAGGACCTGGAAAGTTACAAGTTACTCTTCAAATTCTTTTTTTCTTTAGAAGAAATGGCCTTTGGTCAGTTCCACTTTTCATCTGTGAGCTCCAGCTCAACGCAGACCAGTGGTTTTCAGGCTCTCTCCTTGGCTGGCCTCCATGCACACTACTTTGCTAAACTCCTACCTAATACTCTATTTTATTAATCACAAGGTTGGGAAAGCCCTTTAAGATCATCAAGTCCAACCATTCCCATCCTGAGATAAACCAGATCCCTCAGTGCCTCATCTACCCTCTGTTAAACACCCCCAGGGAAGGGGACTCAGCCCCTCCCTGGGCAGCCTGTGCCACAGCCCCACAACTCTGCCAGGGAAGAACTTTTCCCTCCCAGCTGAGCTGCCCCTGCCCTGGCCCAGCTTGAGCCCATTGCCCCTTGTCCCATCTCCTGTCCCCTGGCTGAAGAGACCATCGCCCACCTCTCTGCACCCTCCTGGCAGGGCAGGGGAGGTGGGGAGAAGGTCTCCCCTCAGCCTCCTCTTCTCCAGGCTGAACACCCCCAGCTCCCTCAGCTGCTCCTCAGAGGATTTGCCCTCCAGCCCCTTCCCCAGCCTGGTTGCCCTTCTCTGGACTGGCTCCAGGACCTCCATGTCCTTCTGATGGTGAGGAGCCCAGAACTGGACACAGTTTTGGGCTTGGGATCACACACTGGGTCTTTTTTTTTTAAATGCAGTTCCTCATCTGGAGTTTCCTTCCTATATTTTCTACATCATAGAAGCTATTATGTCTCTTCTGATCTACTCTCAGCACTTTTCTTTGCCTTTCCATTGCAGCTCAGAGCCATGTCGGAGTGTTTTCTCGAAGGAGCATTGTTTATTTTGGGAGGGGTTGGGACACTCTGTCAAGGCCACCATAAACAGCCTAAAGTTTGTCCTTGAGATGATTAGAGGCGTTTGAGACATTTCCAAGGCGACGTGGATCATTCTCTGAGCATGCCAATCCGCTGAAGACACTCGTTACTTGCAGAGTCTTTAATTACACATCTATCCCCCTTCCTTCATGTGCTGCCTAAAAAGGGTAAGCGTTTGCTGGCTGGAAGTGGTGATGATCAGCTCAAGGAATAAAGCAAGAAAGCTTAGAAAAAGATACATTTAAATAACTTGCATATATTTTGAGTTGCAAAGATTTAAAGTAATATAAAGGAGTGACACTCTTCAATTGCCACAGGAGCCTTTTCACGTATCAGATTTGATGTATGGGAGGTAGGTGATTCCGTGCCAGCGTGACTGCTATTCCTTCATCTGTGCTGTGACTGCAGAGTCCTTGTATAGCCTGGAAAGCGCTTAGGAAGCTGGTCCTCCCTGGCTGAACCCTAAGAGTTAGGGAGGCAAATCAACATCTAAAAATAAATCTACTGGAGAGCTGACATCTCAAACTTGTGTTTCCAAAGCCCTCCAGCCATGTTCAAAATGTCCCACCCGATGCAATGGATTGAATTCCCAAGCCAGTTGCTTCCCAACACAGCTGTCAGCTTCACGGCATCTTCATCTTCCTGGGAACTCAGCAAGCCCCAGTACTTGCTCTCCAGCAGGCCTAAAAGCATCTCATTTAATTCTCCATTGCTGTTTAGTAGGACTTTGGTTAAGCCCTCATGTAAATCGAAGTCTGTTCTTAAACCACAACAGACAGAGGCTCTGGTAGTGGTGGTTTGCCAGCAACATGTTTGCTGTTACTTGCACCAGTAGTTTTCATATTCAAATGGAGACAGGGACTTCAGGGTGTTGAGTCACCAACCCTGGGTGTGTTTAAAAAAGGGTAGATGAGGTACTTAGGGATCTGGTTTAGCTTAGGATGGGAATGGTTGGACTTGATGATCTTAAAGGGCTTTTCCAACCTTGGGATTCTGTGACTTCCAACTTCTTTTTGCTGTTGGTTTTTGGTCATTTTGCTGTTTGCTTGCCAAAGGCTGTGTGTGTGTGAAACGTGTTTATCACCTCATGAACTCACGGTGACAGATTTATCCTCATCTATAAGTTACAGCCATGTGCAATTGGCTCCAGGGCCACCACTTTGCCATCCCAAGCATGAAGTGGAAAGCCTGTCCTTTGAAATGGATGGCTGAAACTGGAAGTTTTTAAGAACTTCAAGTTCCGAACCGTTTTTTGGGTTTTTTTCCTCTTTTTTTTTAAACTTTTCCTCTTGCAGACCAGCACAGGATACAGCCCTTTGTAATGCAAGAAACAGAGGTAAGTGATAACTCTCTGCTGTGAGTCAAAGCTCATTTTTAGAGGTTTTCAGCCTCTGAATTGAAAGGGAAAAGGCACAGTTTTGCATCATTAACTCGTAGTCGAGATCTGATCCCATCTTATAGAAGAACACTAAAAGAACACTAGAAAATTGTGACTACCCCCTCCCTTGGATTGCAGTGTACATCCCACTTGAGTTTTCATGTTGCATCCTAGAGCAAAACGTGTCATTCCAGCAAACATCCTTCCCCATGGCACAGTCTCTGGAACCAAACCTTCCTGTCTGGAGAACTTCGTTCACGTGTTACGTGCAATGCTGCTGTGAGTAGCAGATGTTGCTGAGATTCCCAAAGTATTTTAGTTTTTATCTGCAATTAATTGTCAGTGGAGCTGCCAGTGAATCCCAGTAGTTTGTGATGGATTTGTGAAAGACAGATGAGCTCAGATCTAAGCAGACATCACAGCTCTTCCTTTGAGAAGGCTGTAGGCTCGCCATTAAACGATGTCTGTTCGTAGATCTAGATTCATCTGTCTGAGCTCCCTCTTCCACTTGTCTTCAGTGACCTTAATGAAAGCAGAAGAGGGATAGCTCTTCATGTATACCATCTTTCCAATTAAGTGCCTGAAGTTACTGTAGAATAGACCAGGAACCAGTCTCTGCAGACCAGAGTATGTCTGGTGTAAACTTCTCATGGCAATGAATCTGATTTTCTAGTGGCTTCACAGCTTAGGAAATGCACACTACTGAAATGAAATGCCATCCAGAAGATGGTACTGCTTCCTACCCCCTCTCTCTCCAGATCCTTACAGCCCACCGAGAACCTGTCCCCAGGAGACACAGGAGGGTGAAGCTTCTCCATCCTATGGTGTTGTTTTTGGAAAACAAGCTGAACTGCTTTGATAATCCCTATCTGATAATTCACTCCCAGTATCTTTTATTGTGAGGTCTAAAACTATAAATGCTGGAAGTGCTCTTAAACAGGTGCTTAGTCTGAGTTCCAGCAGCCTCTGCATGTCCCTTTGGGGAGGGAGATTCCTTGGTAGAAAGGCCAGTATTTTGCTGCTTGTGATGATGGGTTAAATTTTAAAAATGATTTCTTAGTGTGTTGAATCCAGAGGCCTAGATTTCCAGAAATGCAGTGTCTGCCTGGCCTGGGGAGGGAGGGAACGTTTGCAAGCTGCAGCCTTCGCCTGGCCGAACGTGTCAGGAGATAGAGACTGCAGTCTGATCCTCACAGCGAGTTAAATAGATTAAAATGCAATAGAAGAATGCAATGTAATAATGTGCTTCCTGTGCAACCAGCCTGAGCTGGTGGGGGGGCTGAGTGGCAGCTGCTGTGGTACCAATCCGAACCTGTGGCTCTGGGGAGACCAATGACCTCAGCTTACTTCATGCCAACAACCTCTGTGCTTAGCAGCAGGAATGAAGTCAGAAGCTGAGCTCCCTCAGACACCTCCTCAGAAATCCCTTGCTAGCTGGGGCTGTGTCCTGGCTCTGGAGTGCCAGGCCTGTTATCATAGAATCATAGGGGTTGGAAGGGCCCTCCAGAGCTCCTGGGGTCCAACCCCCTGCCAAAGCAGCTCCCAGCTCATATTGCACAGGGCGGCGTCCAGACGGGGCTGGAATCTCTCCAGAGAAGGAGACTCCACACCCCCTGGGCAGCCTGTCCCAGGGCTCCCTCACCCTCACTGGGGAAAAGTTCTACCCCATCTTGGTGTGGAACTCCCTGTGCTCCAGTTTACAGCCATTGCCCCTTGTCCTGTCCCCACAGACACTGAGAAGGGGCTGGCCATGTCCCCCTGCATCCCATCCTTCCGATATTGATAAACATTAATAAGGTCCCCCCTGAGTCTTCTTTTCTCCAGGCTGAACAGCCCCAGCTCACTCAGCCTGTCCTCACAGGGGAGATACTCCAGGCATACAGACAGGCTCTGCTAGCCAGGGCCATGTCCTGGCACTGGGGCTCCAGGCCTGTTATACACGGGCTCTTCTAGCTGATTTCTCTGGTGAATTTAGGAACTGCAGGCGACCCGCTTGGTGCCCGCTGCATGTGCTGCGTTTGGTTTAACTGCAGCTGTCTCCTTCTGCTGTTCCCCCAGGCCCTGGGCGGGTGGGCAGAGCCCCGAAGCGCCGGCGGCCTCTCTGCAGTAACCACCAGGTGGCAAAGCAGCCACTGTGTGTGTGTGTGCAGCGGGACTGCTGGGAGCCCCCCCCCGCTAAAACGTGCCCCGGCTGTCCCGGTGGGTGTTTGAGGCGGCCTCTGTAAATAGTACTTCTTTTCTAAGCTACTGTGGCACATTCAGATATACTGCACACGGAGAATCTTCACTTTAGAAGTCTGTAAATGCTCCCGTTCTGAATCACATAGGGGTCAGTCAGGGCTTAAGCCAGGCCAGAGCGTTTCAGAGACAGAATTTGCCATCGTATCACAGCGTCTGAAGAGGATAAGGAGTCAAACAGCCCAATGAGACTGTTAATAAAGCTGTGTCAGTCCCGGCTCACCTGTGCACCACAGGTTAGGCACCGTTTCCCTTCTTCAATTACAGGCGGCTTGAAGCCCCGGGACGTGCTCAGGACAGGGGCTCTGCCAGTGGATTCACAGACATGGAAAAGAATATTTGAAGGTACTACCTGCCCCACATATTTGACATATGCAAGTATGAAGGAACGTTAAAAACCAGAGGGGAAACACAGAAACCCTGGGCATTTACTAAAGCCTGGGTGTAGATTGTGCTGTTCATTGTCATGACTCTCTGAGATTTTGACCTCTGTGGAATATGCCCTTGTGCTTTTGCCTACTGGAGATGTCTCAAGTTACAGGTTTTCATCATGTTTTGGGTTTTTTTTTTGTTTTCTCAATAGCTTTCAGGGGCCCTCACAGGGAAGTTTCCAGTTCTCTATGGTGACAACAGTGCTCTTGGCTGGCTCCTTCCAGACAACTTTCATGCATCTAATCCTGTCCTGCCCTTGTCCTGTTCTCTAACAGTACTTCTTGCAGCTGTGCACCTTACTGCTCTGCTGAGCTGGGCAGATCTCTGCCCTTTTCTGGGCAGTGGTGCCACTGGGTGATGAAACAGACCTGCACACCTCGGTCCTGCCATGGCCTTCAGTGGCATCTTCACTCTATCAGCAAAGGTCTTGCTTGGAAGAGACAAGAACTGTTTTTGTACCAAAACGATGATCTAAAATATCATGTTTTAGAATGTGGGGGGAATTTTCTTTTCAGGAAGATGAGAAAAGTGAACAGAACTAGATTTCCTCCACTTCTCTGGCTAACTGGACAGTAAAGATAGTTGGGCTTGTTCAGCCTGGAGAAGAGAAGGCTCCAGAGAGATGTTAGAGCAGCCTTCCAGTGCCTGAAGGGGCTGGAGGAAAGATGGGGAGGGACTGGTTGCAAGGGCAGGGAGTGACAGGACAAGGGGGAATGGCCTTAAGAAGCTGAAGGAGGGGAGATTTAGATTAGATATTGGGAAGAAATCCTTCCCTGTGAGGGAGGTGAGGCCCTGGCACAGGCTGCCTAGAGAAGCTGTGACTGCACCTGAGCCCCTGGCAGGGTTCAGGGCCAGGTTGGATGAGGCACTGGGCAACCCAGGCTAGTGGAGGGTGTCCCTGCCCATGGCAGGGGGCTGGGACTTGGGGGGCTTTGAGGTCCCTTACAACCCAAACTGTTCTGCGATTCCATGGATCTACAGTGTCAAAATTAAGCAGAGTAACAATGGTGATAGGTCAGGTCTGAGCAGACATGGTGGATGTGAAGTGGATTTTTGACCAGTCATTTATTAATAGACCATTGGTTTTCTAAATAAAAGGTGATACATAATGCTATGGAAAATACAGCTTGATGCTTGTACTTAAGGAGCACAATGTTCCTGTGACCACAAACTATTAGAAGTCTGGATTTTGCTAACTTTTGAGTACTTGCCTTCAGAGTCTTTGTGCTGCTATTCTAATATTTGTATTTGTTATTTCATTTTTAGTCTTGTGGCTTTGAGCAGTTCTATCTGTTTTAAAGGTGTGGTGAAGGTGATCTGGTCAAGATGAGTCTCCCATTGCTGCTGTCTGGAGGTAAGAAGACTTCATTGTAGGTAGGAATATAGCTGGAGGTCTGAAAAAGTGCTCCTGGGCACTACCCTGATTTCTGAGCAAAAAAAACCCACAGGGTGCTCAGAGCTCAGTTTGAGCTGCCCAGCTGGGCTCAGTGCTCCTGCCCGAGTTGGGCACTGTCCCTAGACAGTCTGAGGATGACTCACTGCATGATAAGACAAAACAGATATCCTCAGGCCTTTCTTGTGACATGACAGTGTTCAGCTGAAAAATCAAGCTGACTTCCTGGGATGTCCTTTGGTTTGCAATAATTTGCTATGAGATTAAAAAAAAAAAATTACCCTGCTATTGTAATGAAAATGTATTTCCTGATAATTTTAAATACATAAAAATGGATCTGGAATTACAACAGATTGGCAATATGCATGTTCCCACCTAGATGGGATCCTGTGCAGTCAGCCTGCTGTAGGTGATTCTGCTCTAGCAGGGGGAAAGTGGACTAGGTGATCTCCAGAGACCCCTTCAACCCCAACTGGTTTGCAATTCTGTGATTTTTCTTTGATAGACATGAGCGATACGAATAGTCCTGTAGTATAAGTAGAATCATAGAATGGCATGGGTTGGAAGGGACCCCAGGGATCACAGAGCTCCAACCCCCCTGCCACAGGCAGGGACACCAACCTCCAGGCCTGGAGCTACACAAGGTTGCCCAGGGCCCCATCCAACCTGGCCTTGAACACCCCCAGGGATGGGGCACCCACCCCCTCTCTGGGCAGCCTGTTCCAGCCCCTCACCCCTCTCTCTGGAAAAAACTTCCCCCCGATATCTAATCTAAACCTTCCTTCCTTTATTTAGCTTTAAGTATAACCTGGTGGTCCCGGTGTACAGCAAGGGTACCCTATCCCTTATTTATAAAGGGTTAATCAATGATTAACAGACACTACAATTACTGGCTAATTGATTCTTGTAGACTTAGTTCACACATGGCTTGCAGCTATGTGTAACATCACATTCATGCTGGAATGTATTTACAGCAGTTATTAATCACGTTGGGGTGTTTTTTAAATGGTCTCATTTTATTAGGTGCCACCAAATTTTCAACAGCACGTCAGTGAACCCCAGTTCTGCCTTTCAGAAGGCAAAAGGGAAAATAAAAGAAACCAGTTAACTCAGCCTTGCTTGCTTTAATTTAAGGAAACCATCAGCTGCGTAAATTAGAGGCACTCTTGCATTATGAAAGCAATTTTAAGTAAAACACACCATTTATGGCAGAAGCACACTTAAAGATTTTTGTAATTACAAATATTTGTACTGTTAAGTGAATCCTGTTAAAGTATTTGCTGTTGTTGCTTTATTTCCCTGGAGGACTCTTCTGTAGCGGGGAGCTTTGTTATGCTGATAGATGTGCCTGAAAGCTTAATAATGTACTGATGCATTGTAATGATAAATAGATCTGGGTAAGTAGTAGAGATCAAACACACAATTAAACAGTCTGTAATATACATCTTGCTGAGCAAGGGAAAACAATAGCAGAATCAGTAAAGATGAATACAAATGGTTTTACTGACCTAAGCAAAAAATCTTTCTCTTATGCCTACAAAATGAGGAAATCTGGCCTGATACTTGCATGAACAGACTTACAAAGTGTTTAATCAGATATAAAATATCTTTAGGATCTTCAGCCTTTATGATCAATGGACAAGGCTTTCTCTGACCGCTTCGAGGAATAGAGATGTGCCACAAAGCAGAGGGTAAGCAAATCAGCGCGGCGTGGGATTGCTGGGAGAGGAGCCTGGGCACAGCAGGCAGGGCTCACAGGTTCGATGCAGCACCAAAATGAACAAAAGCATGTTGCACCTGACAAAAAAGACTGGAACTGAATATTGTCAGCACCCGTTTTCACTGCCCAAAATGCCCTTTCCTAGAACCTCTCCCAGCAGGGAACCTGGTTCACACTTGGTGAAGCCGCAGAGGCTTCACACTTCTCATTGCCCTTTGCTCTTCCAAATACCAGGAGCAAATGGGGTTCGGGAGGAGCACGCTGGAAGAGGGAAACATGGCTGTGCATGACTTGAGAGTCACAAAAATAAACCCTTAACATAAGGGCACTGAGGGGATCCTTTATTCAAAACACAGTGCCGTACCCATGCAACCTGCTTGTAGATTATCCTTGTCCATTCCAGCTTTGAATTACTCTGAAGGATGTTTTAAGTGAATTTCCTTCACAGGGGTACCCATAGCCAAGTCAGCAGAAAAGGAATTTCAGAGCTCGTTGTACAGATGCTGTGGTGAAATAAGCCCTAAAGGAATTAGAATTAGGCAGGATATAACAGCCAGAAGAAATGCTAGTTCTCCTGGATCGACTTTATGTGAGCTCTTACCCTACGCAGCGCTTTGCCCACCTGGAATAGCATAAGCCGTTTAGATTCCTTTGCAGCGTCTGGGTATTAGCAAAACTCAGGGGAGAGACCAAATCCCCCTTTCACTGATGCCAACAGCCAAAACCCTTAAGCCTTGTGCACACTGGCCCATTATCAAGCTCTGCTATAACACCAGGAACCACCTAGTAGACAAAAAGCATCCGCTCGTGATGCGGATGGCTGTGAACGTTTTTCCCAAGGATGTACAGCCCGATACATTCCAGCCAGCAAACCCCTTCCTTCTAATTTGCCATGTGCTGCTAACTACTGGAAGCTTTGCGTGGCCTCCAGGAAGTCAGGCTTACTTAACGAGAAACAGGGGAGCGGTAAATGCTTCCAACTCCTGGAGTTTAAGAGAAAAAGGAGTGGCTGGGGAAGATGGTTGTTGCCCTGTGCATCTGGCTTCTCACAGCCTGAGCTACAGGTGCTGCTCGACACATAGGAACAGGGCTGGTTTCTTCTCTGCAGGAAAACTTATTTCTGCCCCAGGAACTGCGTGTCACTCTGCAAAGATATTTAGATGTCTGACAGCCACTTAGGCATCTAAATACCTTTCTAGGTTTGGGCTGTGGGCTTAATTGTGTTGCCGCAGACCACAATGTCACTGGCTTTGCACAGCAGGCAGCAGATCGGAATTGACTGTGGAGAGAAGCACAGCCCGGCAGCCACTGGGTTGGGTTTAATTGGGCTGAGCGGGTTTATGGTCCCTCAGTATATGTGGATTTCCCCTTGTCGAAAACCAGCGTGTCTGCCCAGGCCGGCACGGACGCGGGGGCTGGCTGGAGGTGAACTTGCAGGCTGCTGGGGACCAGCCCTGCGTGATGGGAAGTGGGTCTCTGAAGGGTTTTGCGATGTCTGTCAGCTTCTGCCATCTCTTTGTCAGGGAGTTAGCGGCCCAAAGGTCCTTTTGGATGCCTGCCTGTTCCCAGAAGCTCCCTGTGCTCGGAACAATTTCAGCTCTGCCTTAAGACAATAATTATAATCAAATCTCATGCTCCGCTGCCTCGGCCAGTCACCTCCATGGAGCAGATGGGAAGGGGGCTCAAATCAGCAAGGGTTTTCCTTCCCAGTGTACAACTGGCCTGATGTATTCAGAAAGGGCTTTGTTGTTTTTCCCTTTGGCTCCCTTCTACTTCTCTCATGGCATCTGGGACAGGCTGCAGCTGGAAAATCGCGGCCAGGGTTTGAAGTGCAGGGAAGGAGAAAGCTATTTTGTCTGCTGCCTGCTGCTCCTTGTTCAGACACCCCGGCTGCAGGGAAAGCCAGGCTAGGGGCACGCAGGCAAGGTCTGAGACCTGCCTCTGATCTCAGCCTGCTTGGGCAGTCCAGACCCTACGGTCTCAGAAAGTGTAGGTCAGTCAATAGATAGATGAGAGGTTGACCTGCAGACAGGTGTTGTGCTGTCCTGCTGGGGTGAACACAGCCGTGGGCAAGCATGGATGATGATGCTGGTGTTCAGCACAGTGCTGTGCTGAACCGATTAATTACCAGAGGGGCAGGGGCAGGTTGTGAGTTCGTCGCTTGGGAAGGCCAGCCGACCCTCGACGCATCCATCCTTCTGGCTACCCCTGCTAGTTGGGATTAAGGCAAGATGTGATTCAGTCTCTTTGGTTGAATGGTGCCTCTGGGCTTTGTCACCTCAATCCAAAAAGCAGGAGGGCGCCTGCTTGGCTACGGTGGCATTTTGACCTCTGAAAGATATCTTAGGTCTCCAGCAAACTGCAAATTGAGGAAAGAAGTGTTTTTGAGAAATTTTTACTGGAAAGGGGACAAAGCTGCTGAGTTGACTGGATGCCTGTTTCAAAACACACATCCACTGCGTATCAGGTAGCTCCCATTAGCAGCCCAGCCTGTGCTGTGTCACTGGTGTGCACTGGGTGCCAAAATGCCAGAAGATGGAAGATCACCTCACAACCCCTGTGTGCGTTTGGCTTCCACGCAGCGCTCCTAAAGCAGGCTGGGATGAGGAGCCACTGGTTACCAGAGCTGGCAAGAGCCAGGTAGGACAATCCAGCTCCTTGGCCTGCAGCTGGTGGTGTGAGATTGACAGGTTGCTCGCAGGGGATATGGGACACAGCGTTTGGACTCACAGGTTCCCTTTGCTCACCCCTTTGATGAAAAGACCCAGGGTTTTGATGTTTTATTTTCTTTTCAGCAGCAGTGGGTGATATCACTTCAGTACTGTAGCTATTCTATTTATTGGTGTTTTTTTTCCATTTTGGCTTATTAGAACAGGAAATTGCATGTAAATTACATGTAGCTGCTGAATGGTTAAATTTTTGCTGCTCTCATGCCTCATCTTTAGTTGTCACTGATTACTTTTTTCCCCACACTTTTTTTTCTTAAAGGCCAATGAGGCTGATTGTGGCTTTCTGTGTTACAGTGCTTACAGGGGTGGTTGTGCCCCGTGACTGATATTAATGAGAAGTTTGTTCTCCCATAGGTGATTGCAATGACTGCTGTTAATGTAAAAAGAACAAGCTCTCTGCAGACTCTTTTCCCAGATTTGGGAATCTTCAGGGCTGAAATCTTCCCAGTTTGTGATGGCGCTTTCGATCTGGATTGTTGCCTCATTCACATGGCTGGCTGATTCACCAAAGCCCCCCCTGGGGAGCATTTAAGAGAGGCTCTGTGTTTGCAGGAACAGCACCCACATGACTGCAGAGGACGTGACTCAAAAACCCTGACTTGGCCGAGTCTTTGCAGAGTTTGCAAGACCTTGAGTGGTGAGCTTCCCTTTTACCAACCCAGAGAATCTCCTGCCTACCACAATGCCTGGCCACACCAAGGTGATCTCCTCTCTCCTGGCTTTCCTATCTTCCACGTTGCACCCTGCAGTCCCAAAGAGGCGACGATGGCACGCTGTGCCTCGGGGATGGACCTGATGCAGAATCCTCCTGGAGCTCTTTACAGAGCTCTCTAAAACTGCAGCATTGTTAGCTCTCTTGGCCTCGTTGGCCAGGCAAAGCTTGTGGGATTGCGTGGTTATTCTAGTGAGGAGGAGAAAATGATGACAGCCAGGAGGAATGCAACACTCAGCCAAGGCGGTGGGCACGCTCCCTCACTGCTCTCCTCTGGCACGTGGTTGCCACACGCGTTCATGCCTCCTTCTCCTCTCCCAAAGCCTCTCATCATCTCTGTACACCTCCTCCTCCTCCTTTTCCATACACCCACAGGCTCCCCACACGTAGGTTCCCCATGTGTTTGGGGTGCGTGGAGAGGGCTGGAGCTGGTGTAGCTGCTGCTTTCATGGAGGAGATGAGCTATTTCTTGTTCTTTTCTTAAATGGCTTGCAGCAGGCTCACATCCTCGCTTGCAGAAGCAGCTGTCTTGATGAATATTTGCCCAAATCATTACACTATCTAGCAGTTAGCCTGCAAAAAAGGCCCAGCACCATTTGTATGGTAATGGAAGGCTTTCTCAGAAATGTTTTGGAAGCAATCAGCTAAACTAATAGGATTTTATGTAAACCAATCTCTTTCTTTAGATTGGGGTGGGCTTTTTTTTTATTTTTTTATTTTTCCTGGAGAGGAGGGTAAGGGCTTTTTAATAAATGCAAATTGATATTCAAATGAAAATGGAAATGAGAGAAAAAGTTCACTGCTGGGGTAAAATGCTGCAACTTTGTTCTAGCAGCAGCTTCCTGTGGGATTCTCTGCACATCCCCCAGCAGCCACACCAGCTTTCTGAGGTGTGGAGGCATGGCACAACAAGCAGAAAAAAGCTTTCTTCCACTTTGATGCTATTGTGAGACGTCCACCAGGTCAGACTTTTCATCATTCCATCAAAGCCGTGCTGTAGGAGGTTTCTCCAGTCCTGGCCCTCTCCAGAGGGTTAGGGCAAGTGGTCACAGAGAGGAGGCTGTGAAAGAGTGGGCTCAGGCTGCTGTTACTGCTCCTTTCTGCTGTGAATCAGCACCTCTGGTACTCTGTAACTTGAGCTTTTTGTACCTCACCAGCAGGATTTGAGAAAAGTAAAGGATGAGAAGCGCTCAGAAATCAGATTTACATCCTGTGTTCAGAGCTCTTGCTTTTAAGAGAAGTGCTTTGCACTAGGGAATTGCTCCCTGCATTTACTTACTGAGAAGGGCTTTTGCTGCAAACTCCAAATGCCTTCTCACTAAGGACACAGCTGAGGTGACTTTCTTGGCCTTGCTCCTCCTTGCAAAAGGGCCTGATGGGTGACAGCATGCATGGAGCATGGCCTGGCTGAGATTGCTGCAGTCAGTCCTTTAGCTGTTTTCTTGTTTGTATGGAATAAAAAGAAATTTAGATTAAACTCTGACCTGTGAGTATACCTGGTAGTGCTGCTGGAAATGCTGTTTGAGGGGACTCAGTCCAGCAAGGGTCAGGCATCCAGGAGGGTTTCAGGTGAGAAACTCTCACCTGATGAACCTGAATTTGGAGCAGCAGGGTTTTGGGCTTGTCTGTATTGTGTAGCAAAGGACAGCAGAGAGGTGTGATGAGTCTCAGGACCTTGGAGAACACTCACCAGCAGCAGATGGGCAGCATGGACATGGCGACCATCAGCCTGGTGGGATCACATGCCTGCAAGCCCTGTCACAGGATGCTATTAGAACTTGTTAACAACATAAAAGTGTCAAACAACAAAGCATGCAGGGAGTGGAGCAGTGAGTAGCTGTTTTCCTCATCTGCTGCTAGGTGATAGCAGCCAGGTATGCAAACCACAACAGGGAAAGGTAAAGATGCCAAGGATGGCATGTGGTCCCTTGGAAAGTCCCAAACGTCTTGGCAGGAGAGCAAGTATCAGTCAGCTCCTTATCACACTAACACTGATGGAAATCTACCTGCCCTGCCAGTGTCTTTAATGGGGTTCATGTCCTGCTGTGCTATCTGCTGTCTGCTCTGTGGGTCTGAATTTCTTCCTGCAGTCATGTCTGGATGTGGTACCTCAGGGTAGCTTGAGGGGTGCTCATAAACCACCCAGAGAGGAAAGACAGGCACTTGTCCACGTTGCACTGGCTCTCATGGAAAAGGAGGTTTAAGAGCACAGTTCTGGTGAGGAACTGGAATTGTTTAGCCTGGAGAAGAGGAGACAGAGGGGAGACCTTATCACTCTCTACAAATACCTAGGAGGAGGTTGTAGTGAGGTGGGTCTCCCTTCTCCCACGCGACAGGACGAGAGCCAATGGTCTCAAGTTGTGTCAGGGGAGGTTTAGTTTGGATATTATGAAAAATTTCTTCACTGATAGAGTGGTCAGGCACTGGAACAGGCTGCCAGGAGAGGTGGTGGAGTGGTGGTGGAGTCACCATCCCTGGAGGTGTTCAAAATATATGTAGACGTGTCACTTCAGGACATGGTTTAGTTGAGATGGTGGTATTGGACAGGCAGTTAACTTGATCTTAAAGGTCATTTCCAACCTTAAAGATTCTATGATTCTAAGAAATACTTTTCTCCCTCCAGCCACTTTTTCCTGACACTACCTTCATGCCAAGACAGCTGTTGGTGGTGCTATCCTGTAACTGGATCACTGAAATGATCACAGGTAAAAATGTTTAAAATAAATAGTTTGGGGAATTTATTTTTAGCAGCTGACACAATTCAGTGTCAGAGGCTGGTACAGAGCTCTTCCAGAGTAATTCCTCCTTTGAGATGGATTCACTCAGTGACCTCAGTGTGGTAGAAAGACCTTCCTCAAGTTTTGGTCATGTGCAGGAGGAGAAGGTCTAATCAGTGTCCCATGATGTGAAAACAAAGACCTAACCTACAAATACACCTGGTGAGCTATTATTAGGCTTGCTTGAAAGTAGTCAAGTGTTAATCCAACAGTAGAATCCAACTTTACAACCAGAAGAGTCAAATCTAACATATTCAGGATACATTTATTTGAATAGATTTTTTTCAAATCTCAAACCATGTGGAATGGTCTAAGCAACTTCAGACTTTCTTTTTACAGGCTGGGATCTTTCTTGAACCTCTGGGATTGAACACTGTCCCAAAAATTCAAGAGAAAAACATGGTGCTGTGGTACTCCACATTTCTGGTTAGCTGCTTTCCAGATATAATAATACTGCATTTCCAGACATTGCAGATAACACCAATGAGATTATTAAACTGAATATTTCAACTGTTACGTGGTTTGGAGGCTTTGTGAGTTTGTCAGGGCTACATTAAGTTTATATGACTACAAAGTCATTCCTGAAGTACAAAATCAAACAGCTTTTTCTCACCTGACATCTCAATCCACTCCTGGAGATGCACTCACTGAGGTCTTGGAAAGTTTGTTTAAACAATTCAGTCTCTGGCAGTTGTATAATCTCAGCATTCAATAAAAATGCTACTGAAGTTTCAGCATCAGATTGTATGTCCTCTAAGAGAAAAAGGAAAATAAACAGAGTATACCCAGAAACCAATCCTGATACTGACAGGAGGCATTAAAAACAATTTTTAAAATTAATTCAGCTTGATCAGGAAAGTTTAATTTCAATTTTTTTTAAAAAAAATGGAAAATGTGGTTTCTGCAAAAATAATATTACAGCTTTGATTGGTAAAAATGAACCAAAATATTTCATTGTGGTTTGGACCTACCAGAATTAAAAATTAAAAAAAAATAAATTAAAAAATCTCTTTAAAAAATGAGTCTAAACTCTTTCAGGGTAGGATGCCTCCCAGTTAGGCTTCTGTGCTTCAGTTGGCTCCTGTTAGTGGTGGGTCAATGTCACCTCTAACTGGAGTATGCCAACAGCAATGTGTGTCTTGTGCTGGAAACATCTTTCCACTGTTCTTCCTTACTTCTCCACTTTACTGCTCTGAGGAGCTCTCTCCACCTGTGTGATTAGCAGACATGGGGAGGGAATTTTCTGTTAAACAGCCCATCACTGACAGAAACACCTGGGCAGTTGTGTTCATGCTTTTATTCCTGGCAGGAATTCGAGAGGAAAAAGGGAATCCTAAGTCTTCCCACTGGAAGGGAGAAGAATGGAAGGGATTCTGTTCCTCAAGTACAACAAGCTGCTTATGGTCTAGTAAGGTTTTCTACTTCATAGAAAGTTTTCAAAGCTTAAACCCAGGTATGGCTGTGCTGAAGTGCCCCTGTAATTCGAATGCAAGCATAGTATCAGTCCTGCCAGAGAAGAGGGCATCTACCTTGTCCTCGCCAAGGTGGCAGCAGCTCTGAGCAAGGCATGAAATCAAGGCTGCTTTGGCCGCTGTTGCAGTGAGGGCTTGTTGCTGCCAGTTCCAGAATAATCCAGCCCACTGGTGGATGAGAAACTGAACATGAGGCAGCAGTGGCTCTGGCAGCTGGGAAGGGCGATGGGATCCTGGGCTCCATCAGCAGAGGGGTGGCAGCAGGGACAGGGAGGGGATTGTCCCTCTCTGCTCTGCCCTGGGGAGGCCCCAGCTGGAGTCCTGTGTCCAGAGCTGGGGCCCAACACAAGAGACATGTGGGACTGTTGGAGAGGGGTCAGAGGAGCCACAAAGATGATGAGAAGGCTGGAGCAGCTGCCCTACAAAGAGAGGCTGAGGGAGCTGGGCTGGTTCAGCCTGGAGAAGAGAAGGCTGTGGGGGGACCTCATTGCAGCCTGCCAGTCCCTGAAGGGAGCAGAGAAACAGGAGGGGAATCAGCTTGTTCAAAGGGCAGAGACTGGCAGGACAAGGGGGATGGATTAAAGCTGAAGGGGGGAAGGTTTAAATTAGATATTAGGGGGAAGTTTTTTCCAGAGAGAGTGGTGAGGGGCTGGAACAGGCTGCCCAGAGAGGAGGTGGATGCCCCTCTCACACACAAATGAACAATCAAATCAAGTAGGGAAAAGATCTCAACATTTCAAAGACAGGTGTTTCAGGCAACACAGACGTCCAAGAAGAAAACTGGCCTTTTGTCATAGTTTAAATGAAAACTTAAAGATACTTATGGCCTCTTTGGCCATACCACTACACTGCTGATGTTTATGTCTGATAAGATGAAGATGCTCTGTTCCACATCTTTTTAACCCAGCTATAGCAACTACAAGAGGACTAAACAGGTCTTTCAATTATCCACTCAAAAATGACTCCATAAAGTTACAAATTTCATAGCGCTTTCTTGCCTTTTTCCCTTGTTAAGCAATTATTATCCTCTTCTAATTAACTTGCCACAGACTCCAGGGTGTGTTGATAACAGTTTTTCAGGTTGTCGTTCACGCTTTAATCATGTATCAATGACTTTCTCAGCTGTCTGGACTGAAGAGTTTTCCTGTTTAAAATATTTTGGAATCCATCCACTTTGGCTTTTCTCTAGATTTTTCATGGCATTGAAAAGCACAGTTGGACACTTACCCTGCTCAGTGGACTACTCAATTTTGTTTCCATCTGGAATCACACACCAGTACTTGTGGGGCAGTTCACTTGGCCAAAGAAAGTATTATGGAACTGATCCTCTGATCTTGGTGAAAATCTACTTAAGAGGTAAGTTCCAGTTGATCATATTTTCAAAATCTCCCCCTTTTTGGGTTGCTTTTTTGCATGAGCACCAGATTTTATTTAAACACTTTCCACTTAGGTTATGCATAATATTTGTTATGCATTAGAGGGCTTATTCTACCAATTTCCAAGTGCTTCTCAAAAGTAGGTAAATGTGATTAATTAAATACAGCAGCAGGCAGTAACTTGACACGGAGGTTGGAAATGAAACAGTGAACTACATCAGTGATCTGCTGTATGGTTGGTTGTGAACTCTTGCAGAGTTCTGCTTTGTTCACAGGATCAACCAACCAGCTGGGAAGAATAAATCTGTTAAGGGTGAATGCAGGCTGGTTGAGAAGATTTTTGAGCTGGATACCCCTAGATAAGTCCTTTCCTTCATCATACCTCCCACCAGGTTGGATGTACTCAGAGCTTTGTCGGCCGCCCCGGAGATCCGAGGCATGGCCTGCAGCAGGGTCGTGCTAGTAGTTCACTGAGCAGCACTAGCAGGAACCCACCCTTGGCCCTTCTTCTGGGGCAGAAAGGCCAGCAGGATAGGAGGCAATTCTACTTTCTCTCCTTCAAGCCACCACATCAGAAATACTAATAAAGCCGGTAAAGGCTTGACAGTCTGTTACTTAGGACTGGCTCGTCTGCCTACAGTCTGAGGCCAGCCTTGACTGATCAGTGGAGTTTGTACAGGGTTGTATAATGCCATGTTTCACATTAGGCAAGGATTAAGTACTGATCCATGTGTTGTGTTCCCATTAGTGCCTTATTCTTATCCTATATTTTAATCGCCTTTTATTTTACTGGTCTTGGCGGTGATGTTTCCAGATGTTGGGATCCAGGCTTTTTAGTGTTTCCAATAGACCTAAGTCTAGTATGCAGATTGCTGATGAAACAGGCTGCCTTTAAGGAGGATAATCTGAAATGTCCATCTAATCTCAAGTGCTTCTATAACTATTAATGCCAGAGGCCATATCTAATTGTTATTTTAAGTACAGGTCAAAACTGGTACGCGGGAGCTATAGACAGCAGGGACAGAAACTTGGGTCCAGACCATTGCTTTGTGGTTCCCAAGTGTGCACCTACTTCTGGGATGTCAGGTGCTATATAAACCATGGTACCATGTCAACAAAACAGCCTTGGTCCCTTCCTAAAAGCTTCAGCACACTGGGCAGAGAAGATGTGGGATATCTCTACAAGAGAGGCACAAGTACCTGAGGGCTACTGGTGATGTAGGGGCACAGAAAGACACTACGCTTCACTTAGCCTGTTTGTGATCTTTGATGCAGCTATCCTGTAGAAATGGAGCCAAGGTGGCTGAACCATACAATAACAGCTCATCCTACAGCACCTTTGTCAGCCAGGGAATTGCTGCTCCCTGCATGAGTATAAATGACTTTCTGCAGGGCCATTTAGAGACATGAATTCTATTTTCTCAAGTCATCAGTATCACCAAAACCCCAGGAGGGTTTCACCTCATTCAGTGTACTTTAGGCCATGTTCTATATTAGGCCTCAAGAGATGGTGTAAGAGTGTTATATTGGCAGATGCATTGCCACAATGTGTTAGGGCTAGGTTGTATTTGCAAGGCTTTATAGAAAATGTGTCTGCTGTGGTTATTTTGGCCTTTGTTGCATTCACCCACCCCATCTGTTATTTTCCTGAAGAAGAAACTTGCATGAATCATCTGATGACCATTTTAGAAAGATTCATCTGTGGGGCTGATATTCCAGTTTGGGAGCAGGGCTGGTAGTGCAGGGATATATAATTTCAGAGTGGTGTCAATGTTTCATACAGCTGCAGCCTTCTCTGCTGACTGGGATTTAGCGGAGTAAATTTCATTACTCCTCCAGCATTTCCATGGACTTCCAGGCTCAATCAGAAACACTAAAACCCACCCTTTGTCTTACTGACTTCCAACTAAACTCCAAGCCTAAATTTCAGACTTGCTAGTTAAATTAAACAGGCACTGCAGTGTCGGGGAAGACAGCAGGCCGCTAGCAGGCCTGCTGTCTTCCCTGACGCTGTGGGGCTGAGTGGATTGGGGATGGGAGGTAGATGTTGTCTAGAGTTTTGTAACGTGTCCACAGTGGCCCCCTGTGGATGGGATGGCCCCTTCTGCACTGCAGAGCTGTGCTGTGTCCGGCAAGAGCAGCTCCAGCTGGGTAGCAGGTGTGCAGCAGCAGTGACCTGGTTTGGGAGCGACCTCCGCTAACCTCCCCGGCATGCCAAGACAAAGCTTCACCATATGTCCCAACACACACTTGCAATGCAGAAAGGTCATCTTTCCAAGCGGTCTTTGAGGGAAGCAGAAGTCCTGTGGATAAAAAACCATCGTAAGATATCCCACGAAAAGAGAAAACCATTGCTCAAACACTCCTCTGCGTGGGTAGACAATGAGGAAAAAAAAAAGGTGTTTAAGCATCAGGGCTAAATCAGTGCTGTTTGGTTCCTATCTGAGTCATAAAAAAGCATTTGGATGCAATATCCCAGTACAAAAATGATAGGGATCTCCTGGAAAGAGTCCAGCAGATTGCCACAAAGATGATTAAGGACCTGGAGCATCTCCCCTGTGAGGAAAGGCTGAATGAACTGGGACTGTTCAGCCTGGAGAAAAGAAGACTGAGAGGGGACCTGATTAATGTTTATAAATATCTCAAGTGTGGGACGCAGGGGCAAATGGCCAGCCTCTTCAGTGGTTTGTGAGGACAGGAAAAGGGGCAATGGCCTCAAGTTGGAGCACAGGAAGTTCCACACCAACATGAGGAAGAACAGAGCCCTGGAACAGGCTGCCCAGGGGGTTGTGGAGTCTCCTCTGGAGATATTCAAGACCCGTCTGAACGCTGACCTGTACAACCTGTCCTAAGGAACCTGCTTTAGCAGGGTTGTTGGGCTTGTGGAAATCTGGAGGTCCTTTACAACCGCTACAATTCTGTGATTCTGTAATAGGAGGGAAAGGAAGCATACAGCTGAAGGTCCCAAGCTGAATACACCAAGACAAGATGTCCTGTGATCCCACAGCCCTGTTGTCCCACTGTTCGGGGCACTGAGATGCAAATCCTGAGAGGCTGATAAATAGCCATGGCTGCAGTGGTAGAAGTTGGGAGGTCAGTCTGCAGACTCTGTAATGATGTGTTTGGTGGCTCCATTTTGGGAAACCATTTTTGGGTCTTCAAAGCCCTTTTCAAGCTGAAGTGTGTTGGGACTTGGACTCCTTAAACCCTGGTACAGAAAGATTCTTTATTTCTTTTTGTGATTTAATCACTCCACTTTGACTTTTGCTACGTTGGTGAAAGCTGAATGCCCTATGCAGTCAGCTGCCTAAACACTGTCAGATTGAGATCAAAGTCATATCTGAAAAGGAAAGCGTTCTTACCTGGCTTACATGCCTTTGGAAGTGTTAGCTATTATCTGAGCAATAAAATATCCTACAGGCACATGGGAAAAGACCTCTTACTGTATTACTCCCAATGTCTGCATAGCTGAGGGAGAGACATCAGGAGACATCTAACTGCAGGTAGAAATAAAAGACATATGATTGCAAGGGCAGCTAACCACTTTTTTCTGTTCACTCTTTGTAGCGACCACCTTTTCAGTGCTGCCATTCATTCCTGCTTATCACACTTCCATCGATAAACTTTCCAGTCAAGTCCTTATCTGCAGCTTGTAAAGCACTGTTCTGGGCCTCACCTTTCTGGTGTGAGAAATCTGCAAGCATGAGTGCACCAAAGCAGCCTGAAAAGAATTTATAAGCTTCCTGCATATTCATGTGGTTACTTGCATGACCTTAAACAATTTTATTGCTCTACCTGTGCTTTTTGGGCTTGAGGGATGGGGCTGTGAACACACAGCATTTGCCCTGCTTGGTATCAGCCCTTGGTGGAGAGCTTGCTGTAGTCCTTTCCCCACAGTGAAAGGGCAGTGCCCACCCCAGCTCCAGGGCTACAGGGACATGAATCTGTGGCTGAGCGCTGTCATCAGTGTGTGCATGCTTCTTGCCTACCCAATCTGGTGGAAAATGGCTCTGATGACTCATTTCTCACATAGTCCCAGTCATCCTGAAAGAGAAAACTGCCTACAAGCATCTGGAGTTGCAGAAATCTCCCTCCTTTCTCTCTCTGGAAGGAGGTTGTGTGTGTGGCGGGAAAGAGGAGAGGGCAGCCATGTTGGTTGCTGTGCCTGAGTGACCCTCGCTCGCCTTTTCTGCTGGAGCTGCAGTGCCAAAGGGGAGCTGGGGGTTTGTCTGCTGCAGAGCCACGCAGGGCACTCTTGGCTGAAGGATCAGCCAGCGGGCTTGTTGTGAAAAAAGGAAGACTTTGGCAAAAGATGTTTCTGAGACGTGTGTTTCTCTGTTGGTGGAACAACTGAGCATGTTATTCTAGTGGTATAAATTAAAGCTGCACGTTGTGACTTAAGCTTGTACCAAAGCCAGGCAGAGTGCAGGGAGTTTTTAGTTAAGCACCTGATCAGTCATATTGTAAAACCTCAAAACTAAGCCAGAAGGTTCAAGCTCCAGAAGGGAAGCAGGAGCACACATCATCTGTTGGCCTGCCTTTTGCTGGACCCGAGATTTCATTCATGTGCTCTGGACACATCAGTGAATGACAGCCCCTCCACCAGCAGATAATTCAGGCTTGTTTTCCCCAAAGTGCAGTGCTGGATGTGTTGAACTGAGATAACAGGCAGCAGTGGGAAGCACACAGGCCCTGACATGTTGAGTGTGCTTTTTAAATTTTAGGATTGTCTCCATCTTGGCCCCTGGCACTATACTTCAAGGTGCAGTGGAGAACTGGAGTCATAATTTCTGGGAAGTCCATGCAAATCTGTAGCTTTCACACCTGCAGACTCATGTCTGGCCTCAAATTCTTGATATGAAGGTGTCTGCAAAATGCATTTGAAAATAACCCTCATTTTGCTATTGTATAAAGCCTCAGTTTAATGCTTTAAGCTCTCAGCTTAATGCTTTATGCTCTCAGCTTAAATGCTTCCTGCAGATCCAGCCACACTCTCTGAAGAGCACCAAATAGAACTGGAAAAGGTCTGGCTGTGGAAAAACAAGGGCCTTCAGAAGTCCTCTGTGGGTTTAGGATTTGCTCAGCCAACTGATACTCTTGACTCAGTGCTGTTTTACACAAAATAAGAACTAGTAGCAACCAAACGATCAGACTGAAGTACTTTTTACCCAGAATATAACTGAGGTCACTGACCTTCTTGGCACAGGCTGTTACAAATGTAAAGTTTGATTCAGAAAGGGTTTTGACAAAGTGTGAAGAGGTCTGTACAACTGAAAAAAAACAGGGGGCCCAGATGCAACCTCCTGCTTGAGTTGTTGCTAAACTCCTTGTTTGCCAGATGATTGGTGGTTTGGCCAAGAGTTGCATCCTCTCTTTCCCCGTGCAAGTCACAAGACACTGGGCTCTGGATGGACCTTAGTTCTGACTAATGCTCAGGCTCTAACATATGGAATTTACCTGGCAGCAAGTCCCAATGATGTAAGTTAAAATTCAAGTGCCAGCACTTGTCAGAGATGTGACATTTGTTTGGATTGTCTTGGTCAGTGTAATTTTTCTTCTCTATATTGGGTTGCACACACTTGTATTGTTCCTGCAGTAAACCAGTCACACCCTCCTAGCATTTTTGCGGCCTACAGATCTTCTGTTTCCTTGACTCTTGCTCATATATGGTCATGAGACTGAGCAGCAAACAGCTGGGGTTTGCAAAACCAAGTAGTGATTTTCTGTATGTGCAGGAGGATAACTTCAGCGATGTTTCAATTTCGGAAAGCGCTGACCTTCAAAACCTTCTTAAAATTAGGCCAGGCTGGACAGCTCAGAACAGAAGGGTCCAAAATCACTGATCACTTGAAAAACTGCTGCTAAAGCCACCAGAAATAAGTCAACCCCTGCATAGAATCAGCAGATAATTATAACCTGTGTAATAATGTGCTTTGCAAGTTTGCTTTAATAATTATGCAAATGAAAGTTAAGCCCTCGCTTACGGTGTGCTAGGTTTGAAGTCATATATCCTGTATAACAAAGCTGATTCATTAAAGTTTCCTGGCATTTGGCAATCAGCTAAGACCTGATTTTGCCTCTGTGATGGAATGACTCAAGGCATAAAACCAGTGCTTCTCAGTGTGTGTAATAATGCTGGTGTGTTTTTAAGTGTTCTTCTAATTGGAGAGAATTAAATAAGAAAACTCACCATAAATTTGACACTTTGGTTGCTGAAGATGGGCTAAGTGGAGCTTTGGTTCCTCTGTGACTACTGAGACAGCATTTTCAGGTGTAGCTGCCTGGGTTGGGTGTCCAGACCACGTGTTGTGCAGAGAGGTGGAAGGTGAGGTGTGGAGCTCACCTCCAGGTGAGGTGAGGTGTGGAGCTGGGGGCTCCAGGACATCATCCCCTCCCTTTGCAATCCTCCCTTTGCTCATGATGCTGCCAGCCACTGCCATTCTCTGCTCGCAGTGCCAGGCCCTGGTCTGCTATGTCTCTCCTGAGCTTCTTCATGCCTTCATCCCCATCTCTGTTGGACAGAGCCTGACCTTGAGGTGTGATTGCTTGCACGCCGTGTCCCAGCAGGCACCCACCAAATCTCTAAAATGAGATCTGGACATGAACCAGAACTAGAGAGCTCTGTTTTCCTTGGGGACAGGGAGCAGGAAGCAAAGATTTGCAAACAAAACTTCCCATGTCCTCTGTAGCAGACCTTGTTGAGCGAATTTGCCTGCTGCTGGGGCAGACACAGCTTTCCCATCCACTGCAGTACTTCTACATTGCCCATGCTGGAGCTGCAAGGACAAGTTTGGCAGGCAACCTTTTTTCCTGCAGCCAAACTACAATTTGGAACAGCATGCATCACTTGTGATTGGAAAGAACCTTAAGATACCATCTATTGCCACTCAGGAACCAGTTAGCTTGGTGCCCTCCAGTTTCTTCTTGCTAGCCACTGATGGGTGGTGCTCACAGGTCTGGAGAAGGTCAGGAGGAACCTCTGGCATACAGGCAGCTGCACTGCTTCCTTTCTGGGCTCTTTCCTCACTGCTGGTGACCGCTCCTACTGGGACATGAAAGCTTCTTGGAGGTAAGCACTGCACTACTAATTTAGATCCCTAATATCAGAGCTTGATTTCCCTGTGGGGAGTGGGAAGGACTTACAGGGCCTTCAAGGTACTCGGTGCTTGTGTCCCTCTGTCTCAGGGGCAATTTTCCTTCCCTATACATCCATATGACGTCTAGCAGAGGAGCACCCCAGCCTCCTGAAGTGCTGTGATCCATGTCTGGATGCTCACCCACATCTGAAAGGCCAGGCTAGACGGGACCACCAGCAACCCTTCCCCAGGGAGATGCAGCAGCTGTAGCAGTATTCTCTGTACATACTGAAGAATGCAATTTCCAGCCCCAAGTCTGTGCAGCTCGTGTCAGCTGCAATCCTGACAGCGTTTGCAACACTCCAGTCAATTCACCAGTGCTGTTTGTTTGAAGGAGGAACTCTTTTGTTGCTCTATCAAAGTCTCGCTGACATAGCCTGCAGCTATGAACAAATGTTGTGTGGCTGCAAGCTGGAACATTGAAGAGACAGGAAACGTGTTCAATATTGATAAAGAGCAGAATGGGGGCTTGTTTAAATCCTGCACAGACAACTTTTCCATAATTAAGGGAGCAACAGACGTGGTCCCTTGCCTACAAATGAAATGACTAACAAAAGCAGGCAGCGTACATGACATGCAGCCTGATACACGTCTGTGAGCAGAAGTGATGGTGAAAGGGACCTGAGATGATTCCCCAGGATGGGTTGTTTGAGCTCCTCACTCCTTTGTTTCCAGCTGGCAGCATGGATCTGCAGAATCCTTGTGCTATGTTCTCAGCTATTATACAGCACGTGCCGTGAGCCCTAACTGTATGGGGAGCCCCCTCATATGAGGTCTTGCACCCTTTCTAGTGCTCTTGTTCCAGCTGGAATGAATCAGCCTGCAAATGGAGCACGTGGAGTAAGGGATCAAATCAACCTGGACGTGCATTCCCTGTTCACGGGGACTGATCTATGTATGTGATTGCTTCCTTCCTATCTGCAGCTTTATCCTGTGTTTGTTTTGGGGAGAGTCTACCTGCAAAGGGTCCAGTGCCTTGTCTTAAAATGAAGACTCCTGCTGGCTAGCAAAAATTAGGATTGGGCAACTGCTGGGAGAGGCAGCTTGGATGCTGCTGGAGTTGAGTGAGTGTGGGATTTACTTTCAATACCTGTGAGTGCCTGCTGTGTGTAGGTTACAACTGCAGTATTAGAGATTTGCCCACCTGTTAACCATAATCTTCCAGGTGCCACTTGCTCTGTATTCCCTTCTTTCTGAGTGCCTTTCCCCAAGCAAGCATAAGATTTGCAGCCCCCCTCTCACAGCACCAAGCCATTTTAAGTCATCATCCCATGGTCCAGGACATACTTGTCTCATCTTAAACTTCCTGTTTTGGGGGTTTTGCTTCGATGTTCTTCTGGTCACTGAGGGTTCAAGCACACCAATCTGCTCACAGGACGAGGGCCAGCACAGCATAGGCACAGCTCTCTGCACAGCTCTCATCCAGCACTGTTTAAAATGGGCAGAGGCATCCAGGTCTGTGCCAATGTTGTAATTTAGCAGCTGGCATATTTAAATGCTTGCAAGTGGGATCAATCTTCTTTTAATCATTTATGTTTAATTATTGTTTCCAGATCTCTCTCTTGTGTTTTATTGCTACCAAGTTTCTAAAGAACGTCTTTTAAGCATGAACTGAAAAGCCAAATATCACCCACCAAGGAAGAGCTTATAACACCTCACTTAGGAGAATTCTCCTAAGCTCTTGGGCAGGTCAAAGGTTGAATTCATTGAATTATTTTGCTTTGAAGATATCTGGTCTGGCTTCTGCTTACAGCCAGGCCATCCTCCAAGGAGGCTGAGGTTGCTTAAGCCTTGCCCAGTCAGATTTTAGTTGTTTACACAGAAGATTTCACAGCCCTAGTTACAGTACCAGTTGAGCTCTTCTGCTGTGCAGGGCTTCCTCATCCCAGATGCAGGACTTGGTATTTGCTGTGTTGATCTCCACAAGGTTCCCATCAGCCTGTTTCTGCAGCCTATCCAGGTCCTTCTGAACAGCAGAATAGACCTCCAACGTGCTACCCACTTAATCCAGTTTGGAGGCGGGGTAAGAGTCTGCAGAGAGCTGGCCAAGCAGGCATATATTGCCTTTCTCTTGTCCTGTGAGAAGAGTGTTCACCAGGGTCACTATTTGAAGACCCCCTGCTCTTGTATGTGTTAAAGGGAAACAGCATGGACTCACAGAGCTTTTTGGCAGCACCTCCATTTCCTAAGAAACATTGAATTTCTCAATTACTTAATTAGCATTTAATGGTTATTGCTCAGTATAATTACATTTTCTGAAGTACTTACCTGGGCTATAGAGAGAACAAATATTAAAGACCCAGCTGATTTCAGCTGCCTGACATAAGCCATTCTCTTCCATTTTATAGGATAATTCAGGTTGGAAGGGGGCTGGGGAGGTCTCTAGTCCAACCTGCTGCTCAAAACAGGATCAGCTATGAAGTGGGACCAGGTTGTTGTATGGGCTGTGTAAAGACTGTGTTCTATTTGCTCATGGAGCAAACAAGTCCAGAGTGTTTGTATGCCTCCCCAAGTATGCCCACACTATACAGGGATGCAAAGATGAAGCAGGCTCCTTGCCCTCACCTTAACATAGAATCACAGAATCACAGGGGTTGGAAGGGACCTTGAGAGAGCATCAGGTCCAACCCCCTGCTAAAGCAGCTCCCCAGCTCATATTGCACAGGGCGGCGTCCAGACGGGGCTGGAATCTCTCCAGAGAAGGAGACTCCACACCCCCTGGGCAGCCTGTCCCAGGGCTCCCTCACCCTCACTGGGGAAAAGTTCTGCCCCAGCTTGGTGTGGAACTTCCTGTGCTCCAACTTGCAGCCATTGCCCCTTGTCCTGTCCCCACAGACACTGAAAAGGGGCTGGCCATTTCCCCCTGCATCCCATCCTTCAGATATTGATCAACATTAATAAGGTCCCCCCTGAGTCTTCTTCTCTCCAGGCTGAACAGCCCCAGCTCACTCAGCCTGTCCTCACAGGGGAGATGCTCCAGGCCCTTCATCATCTCCGTAGCTCCTCTGGACTCTTTCCAGGAGATCCCTGTCTTTTTTATCCCAGGGAGCCCAGCACTGGACACAGCACTCCAGGTGGGGCCTGGCCAGGGCAGAGTAGAGGGGGAGGATCCCCTCCTGTGACCTGCTGCCCACACTCCTTTTGATGCCCCCCATGGGGAGTGCAATGTGGCATTTTGTTCATGAATTACTTCGGCTCTCAATGTGTTGAGTTGCAACGTGCATTACCCTATCAGCCTCCCATCTATTGAGACGTGAAAAATTACAGATGCCAACCCCTCCTTCACTATTCCAAGCATGAAGGAAGATGATGCTGGTAATTGGGTGTTTGCTGTCTGAAGGAGGAAGTTTGTAATCCCTTGCTATCGCTGACACGATGCCTCTGTAAAGCCCCAAGCCACGATTTATCTCCGACATTTAATATCAGCGCGGAGGGACAGAATGGCATATTCAGGATGAGCCATTATGATCTGTCTGTTTGGGCACACAGAGCATTCCATAATCTTCTGTGGATGCTTTTTACTTTAAATGAAGGAAATTAATGGCCAAATTCTGCAGAGAAATAATGCCTGATGTGAAGCAGCGTTTGAAGGACGGTGCTACATGAAAGCTGAAATTGTCCTTCTCTTTCAGCATGGTATCTGTTTCCTTTTAATCACAGGAATGAAGGACTAGGGTTTCGGCCTCAACTGTTCATTTCCTGTCTATTGTCTATTCAAACAAGATCCTGCTGTATCTCTTATAATAAATACATTTAGATACAGGGCTGAAACCTGGGCTTGCCCTCTCTACCCCTCTCCAAGGGCAGAGAATTCCTGCAATCCGGGCCACCCTTTTCCACACAGCGTGAGGAGTGAAGCAGCCCCCTGAATGCTGAGAAAACGGGTGCTGAAGCACTGAGAAAAGGGCAGCAAAGAATAAAAAATGGCTGATAGAGCCACAGGGAAATTCAGCTGTGAGAAAGATGCCCAAACACATTTAGCAAGCAGCCAAGGGAGAGGACACGACCGAGTAGTGGTACAGAGCCCTGGGCGCAGATGCTGCAGTAAGTATTTTGGTGCAGCTCCCTCACAGGCTGCAGCTGAGAAGGAATTGCCTGAGTTTGTGTGTTAAAAAAAAGGGTATTTATAATAGCCAGAGGATGCCCTGGTTTAGGCCAGTCCTCTGCCCTTGTTCTACATTAATGCTAGTGGTTAATGTAGAGCAGGACAGAAATATGTTGGGCAAATTGTTTTAAAAAAAATAATTAAGGGTGTTAGGTATTTTTTATTTCTCATCAGAACTTTTGCTGCCTTGTGGTTAGTAGATATTTAAAAAAAAACTTATCTTAAAAAAGTATTGGTTTTAGTTTGCCACACCCACATTTACTCTTATCAGTCATGGGGAGCTACTGGAGGGCATAATATTTTTTTTAAGATGAGCTAAATAAATGTACAAGATTTTTTTCTATGCTTTTTAAGCTTAGAATTCTGGTAAAAGGAGCAGTGATCTTGTAGGAATCCAAAACTGTGATGCTGAAGCTCTTGAATTATTCATATGATCTTATTCAGTGCACTGTGATTATTTCTGATGCTGCAAACTCCTGGATAGCTTTTGATGCCTGTATTATTTCTATGTAAATTCCAGCCATTAGTTGGTTTTATCAATAAGGTTCAGATTGAATCATGCCTCCCCTGCAAATTAATGCAGGCTTGACAAATGGAAGAGAAGATTTAAACTATCAAACCACAGACTGTTAGACGTGGGTTTAGAACAAAACCAGATCTAAGTTATTTCAAGCCTTCGAAGGTGGTACCTGAAAATATTAGCTGGTATAGGGACATTGAGCAGATTGGTACACAGGGAAGAGTGAGCTAAACTGCAGGCTTAAAAGGCTTTTAAGATGTGTAGATAAACTCTTAGTTGTGCCATGGACTTTGCTGTTTTCAGGCTGGAGACCAGAAAATGTTAGACTGGCTGTTGACTTATTGCCACTGTATTTGATTAGCCCACAAAAATTGTTTTCAAACAGCTTTAAAGATCCAATTTAAACTCATAAAAGCAGGAAAATCAGGAAAGGGTTGAAATTGTCTCTCTAATTCACCCTGGCATGCCTTTGGGCTGTCTTTTGCAGAAGTGGCATGTGTCATTGATTAGAACCTACCCAGTGCAGAGGCCCACTGGGAATGGCGTGGCACTCCCAACACTCAATTCTCATGCCCTTCTCCATGAGACTCTGCCTTTAATATAATGTCATTACTGTAGCATTAATTTGTTTCAGACAACCTTTTTTTTTAATTATTTTTTTTAATACCCTTTTTTTTAATACCCTTTTCTCAGCCAAGGAGGGGGGAAGGATATGATCAAATTTAATGGATGAGAAGTTTTTGGAGCAGAGCACAGTCAATGCAGTGACCGAGTCAAGCCTGCAGGCACACAAAGTTGTACCTGCAAATCTGGTCAATCAATTCATTTCCCTGAAGCAGTGATGAAACTGGTTTAATTACTAATGAAAACTTACATCTGGTCTGGCCCAGTAAACTGTGGGAGATGCTGTTAAGGAAAGCAAAAGAAACCTAATTTCCCCTGGTATTGACCACTACAAAGTGTGGAAAATAAGTAGTAGAAAATACTAAATGAAAGCTGGGGCAGCAGAGGCTGATACAGACTGCCAGGAAGAGAAGTTTGGGCCTCTTATAAAACCAGAGCACAGTAGCAGGACCCAGACATGAATCTGGTCTCCTCTAAAGTAGAGGAGATGTTTGGATCCATCTCTACTGCAGGGACAAGTTACACCAGTCAGGTGGCAGAACCAGCGGCAGCCATGAGTTTCTTGCCCCTTAAAACATATCATTCCCCTTCTTCCTTCTTCTCCCTTCATCCACCTATCTTTTAATAACATATTTACATCTCCTCATTAATTTTTCAGCACCCTCCTTCCCCATCTGGAACAAGAGCTGCTGTAGGGAGTGAGTGGTAATGAGAAGAAGGAGCCTGTGAAGTTTTGGTGGAGCCGCGATCCCTCAGCCCTGCCAAGGCTGCACACGGACCCTGCAGCCTGGGTTGAGTGCCAGTGCTTGTGAACAGGAGGTTATTCAGCAGGAACTCTGCAGCAGATGCCTACAAGACCTAATCCCCCTGCATTACACAGGATTGTGCTGTTGACAAGCACATTGACAAAGGGGGTGGGATAGGGAAGGTTGCTTCCAAATCGTTTCTGCTTACGTTACTTTTCAGGGATTTAACAGGGTCCCTCAAGCAAATACTCCACAGTTTGTGGAAGATGGGGCTTGAACTGTCTCTGTTTCATTTAGGGTTTACACCCAAGTCTCAACTCAGTAATTTATCCAGAGATGACTGAGTCAAGGGGGTCGCTATCTCCCTTGACTTTGAGAGAAGACCATTTTGTGTGTGGGTCCTGGGACAGAGCTGGTGGATTCAGTGGTGTGGATTTCTGGGAAGGAGGGAGAGGGGTTTAACCCAGTTCTTCCCTTGATACTCTCCTGTGGCCAGTACAAGCAGCTCTCCTTGGAAAGCCACAGGCTTGTTGTCATGTTAACATCTGCTGTTTCATAGCATGCCCGTCCTAGGAAACATACACAGGCACACCAATGCTGCTGGACCACACAGCAGACGGGGGCTAGAGATGTGAAATACCAGCTTACATTTGCCTGCTGTGGAGTGCTGGGACTCCTCTCACCCCAGGAGCTTTTTTTTCCTGCTTGCTGCTGCTTGGAAACAGACTCCGGCATTTCTTCGGTCCGGTGAGGAAAATTCTTGGCTGCCAAGCTGAGTCTCACAATCTGGTCCTCAGGCCAGCAAGCCTTGGCCAGCTTCCAGGCACAGGACCTTTCAGATGTGGGGATTTTCCACCAAGGGTATTCTTCTGCCTCTTCAAATGTTGAGAGGGATGCATATCAAAAGTGGCTCTTGCTGATAATCACCTCGAAAGGAGAGGGGGGGGAAAAAAGCTTTTGCTTTCCTCCAGAGGCTGCTCCCAAGCCCGGCAGAAATCTGGGGACTGAGATCAGCCCCTGGACTCCTGCCCAGAAATAACTAGCCATTGGTGTGCCTACAGTGTTTTGGGGCTCGTCTGTCCAGCCAGACAGACTGTATTTCCACAGACCAGAGAGAAAAATGTCTTAATTGCTCAAAAAAGCCAAAAAAGCGAGAGAGATTTTATCTTAATATGTTTGTAGGCATATTAAAGAGTAGGGCTAACACTGTTTGGTTCTTCCCAATTTGTTTTTTATTATTTTACAGGCATCCAAATCACCCCTATCCCTATTTTCTCCTCTTTCTCGAATGCTGTAACCCTGGTGTTATGAGGGGAAAGTCTGAAGCAGGCATCCATTTACTACAGTGATGAGGGCACCCAAAGAAAACCATCCACGTAGGTGTAGTGAGTTGTTGGGGTATGCTGTGTGCTGCAGTCAGCTCTGCTGGCAGGCATCACCTCCATGGGCATCAGCTGCTGCATGCCATGCCCAGTCCTTCTCAACCTCCAAAATTCACTTTACTTCCTCACCAGCTGTAAGAGGGTCTCAGTTCTGTCTGGAGAGGCAACTACATGGAAGCAAACAGGGTGAATCCCACAGGTAGAGTGGCATATGCAGAACAGCCAGAGGGTGGTTGCACATCTGGGCTTTGTGTTTCTGGGAATGAAACCTCAATGAGCAGCTGTTTAGCTTCCTTTGTGAAGATCGTAGAATCACAGAATCACGGGGGTTGGAAGGGCCCTCCAGAGCTCCTGGGGTCCAACCCCCTGCCAAAGCAGCTCCCCAGCTCATATTGCACAGGGCGGTGTCCAGACGGGGCTGGAATCTCTCCAGAGAAGGAGACTCCACACCCCCTGGGCAGCCTGTCCCAGGGCTCCCTCACCCTCACTGGGGAAAAGTTCTGCCCCAGGTTGGGGTGGAACTTCCTATGCTCCAACTTGCAGCCATTGCCCCTTGTCCTGTCCCCACAGACACTGAAAAGGGGCTGGCCATTTCCCCCTGCATCCCATCCTTCAGATATTTATAGACATTAATAAGGTCCCCCCTGAGTCTTCTTTTCTCTAGGCTGCACAGCCCCAGCTCACTCAGCCTTTCCTCACAGGGGAGATGCTCCAGGCATCCAACCCAAGATGATGAACCTCTGTCACCTTCCATCTGTGGAGAAGTGGCAGCAGGACTAGGAAGGGAAGGCTGGTATGGAGTAAGTAGTGTGCAAGAAGGGGTTAGTGTTGGTGCTGAATTCTATAATGAGAGGTTCTTGCTGGGTTATTTTAAGCACTGGGGGATACTGTTCCAAAAACACAGTTGTTCAGCTATCTACTCCTGGGTCGTGGACGAATGCTTGTGAGTCCAAGGCTTGTTTGGACTGCTTGCCATGCTTTCTGAAGTTATTTCATTTGGGGTTAAATGGTCCATCAGGGAAAGCTGTGTCTTCAAGCAAGTGCTTAAAATATCATGTGCCTACTTGTGAATGGCACCTCAGGAGAGATCCAGGTGAGCTCCCTTTCTGTGCTGGGGCACAGAGAAGTGCTTTATTGTGCAAATGAGTCTTAAGAAGTTCCAGGTTAAGAACTTATGCTTTGCCCACAGATGAAATTGAAAGCTGTTGATGCAAAAGGGTACTGAGTGTGTTGAAAAACAGTGCCACTGCTCGAGGAAAGGCATCATTCTTGTGCTTTCACTATCAAGATAATTACTTTGGTTTCTGAGGGTAATCACAGGAACAGAGCCTTATGATTGAGAGAGCATTGCTCACTGATTTGAAGATCAGAAAATTTCTCACTGTTCTGAATGGAAGCAACCTCCAAGGCCTTCTTGATGCTACATCAGCACATACTGGTAGATTCTTCCCCCTCCTAACCGTTATTTCTTCCTACTCGGCAGATGAAGTGTTATATTTTGTGCCTCTGTGTATTTAATTCTACCATCCTTAAATCCTGGGGGACAGTTTTACTTACTGGAAGATTTATAATATTTTTTAAAAATTGCTTCAGGACTCCTGTATCAGAAAGGGAAGGTGGGAGAGAGCATGATAATAGTGGGATCGTGATAAAAGCAATGGCTTTCAAGAAGACAGATGTCAATAAAGTGAAATGTGGTAAATCAGGGGTTCTAAGTGGTAAGGCTCAGGGAAGATAAGAGTTGTCAGTTCCTCAGAGTAAGCTAAGTAAGCAAGAATAGGAAATCCAGTGGGTGCCAAGCTGAGGAGATGATGCAGGGCTGTACTGTCACTTTAACACCAGACGGAAGCACACAGAAAGAAAGAAGAGGTCAGATTTCTAAGAATAAATCTGAAAGAACAGCACAGGCATTCAGGGATCAAACCAGAAAGGCTGAGGCACAAAATGAGACCTCAAAGATAACCAGAAATAATTCTGTAAGAACCATTAATAGAATGAGGAGATCAAAGGGGGGATTGGGCTGCTACTCAATGGAGAATGAAAGCTGTCTGCAGATAATTACAATAAGCTTGAAGAATACTGGAGAAGGAGAAAAAAAAAGATATTTTGGTTTTTTTTTTCTTTTCCCCAGAGTAGTTTGGGAATTATAGTCCAGTCAGATTAAAAACAATTCTGGAGGGGGGAAAAAAAAAAGCCAACCATAACAAATTGTCTACAACATTTACAAAAATAATGGGACGATGAATAACAGTCAGCATGGGTTGCTCAGAAATCAGTTGTGTTACAGCATTTTAATTTCCTTTTCTGCAAAACAAACCCTTGTGGATTGGATTAGGAACAAAGGTCACATAGCTTGATTTAAAGAAGAAATAAATCAAAGTTTGTTTGGTAACTTTGTAGTGAGAAGGACTGGGAGCATATTGGAGGAAGGGGTAACATTTGTGGGATTAACTAATCTTGGAAAAAGCAGGGTTAAATTCAGCAGGACAAATGCAAAGTGCTCGAGGTCAGGAACAGTTTGCTGAGCGAATAGGCTGGGAAACAGTTCTCCAGGAAAGTATCTTTTGTTACAACAGATCACAAATTAGCTGTAATTAGGCAGTGGCACTGCTGTGAGAAGGACAAACTCTGCCCTGCTCAGCATGGAGATGCTATGGCCAGTTTAATCAGTGAAGTTTTTGGAGAGTTGTGGATGGACAGGACAGAGTTCAACATTCTTTATTTCCTGATAAAGGCTTTTTTTTGGGGGGTTGCCTTTATTTTTTTTTGATTTTTAAACCTATGATCCATGAGTAGAAACTGAAAAACCCAGGTTTGTGTAGTGGCATGATGACAGCCCTCAGGTACATGAAAGTCCATTGCAAAGAGGAGGAGAAATGTTTCTGTGCTTGTGGTGATTAGGACAAACAGTAATGTGCTTAAAGTAATGTAAGGGAAATTTAAACTGGGCATTAGGAAAACCTCTCAAAGGGCAAAGACATTAAAGCACTGGAGTAAGTTGCTTGGAGAGGTTGTGAAGTACCCATGATTGTGGGATCTTTAGGAACAGATTGGACAAACATCTGTGAGGAATGACATGTGCCAATCCTGCCTTCGAGTAAAAGCATCTTTGATTCCTTCCAGGGCTATTGTCTGATGAGTCTCTACAAACCTAGAGATGGAAGTGACATACAGGGAGCAATTCTCATGGCTGTGCTGTTCTCTCCTTCCTGAGAGGGTACTGCTTTGCATAATTCGGTTCGTTTATTGCTATTCACTTATGTGTAATTAAGTACGTGAGGTGAGCAGGGGAAGGGCAGTGGCCAGACCCTGTTATGGGAGGGCTTGGCTCCAACTGATCAAAGATGCCATCATTTGGATGGTATACATTCTGTTAAGGCAACACGATGCTGTTAGTCACTCCAGCTCTCATACTTGTTACTCCCTTCTCTAAATATGTTGTCTTTATCTGAGAGAGCCTGGGGAGCTGTAAATCTCTGAAGAAATTCTCCATATGCTGGTGATTTTCAGGGAACTCTGCCATACATAATTTCTGATAGGAATGCTTGAATAGAGAATTAATTTACTTTTGGGTCCTTGATTATTCTCTCTTGCCATAAGAAGAGTATTGGCATCAGGCTGAAAGTTAAACAAGGCACTGGTTTCCCTTTTCTTTCTCTCTGATCTCCACATTCACAATAGGACCACTGGCATCAGAAAGCATTGCAGCTGGGATGTGCAGCGATCACCAGAAATCAGTATTGTGTAGCCAAAGTAATCTCTTTATTCCAGGAGCTGCTAATGAGTGATGAGACTATGTTTCATATAACTCCTGTTAACATGGCAACATATGAGCGTGCATCCGTCTGCAAGCAGAGAGGCTTTAATAACACATGAGTAAATTACCTCACACATTTCTCTCTGTGAGACAGCAGACTTCTCTGAGGAGAGATAAAAGGATCAGGGAAGAGACCTGCAAATTGCTTAAAAGTGGTACAGAGAGGAGGGGGATGAATTCATCAAAATCATGTGACACTTGAAAAGATGGAGATTTGTGGATTTTTGATCCAAATAAATGATAGCAATTTATAATGAAATTATAAAATAATAGAATTAGATTATACTATAGTTAAATATAATAATATAATTTTA
>VZTU01010639.1:0-56136 GCA_013400835.1 Zapornia atra | reverse complement strand
CTTGTGATTCTATGATTCTGTATCCCGGGGAACATGCTGGAAATCAGAGGTTTTGCTGACGCAAGAGCACTAAGTTAACAGGTGTAAAAGCAACAAGAACACGTTATAATCGTGTACCCCAACTCCCAAGCAAGAGAGACTCCAGCCCTCCCTATGATTACGGAGCATGCAAAGGTCTGAGCAGTGACACAGGTCTGCTGATTAAGTCATAAAGTTCTTCACACACCAGTAATAACCTCACCCAAATTTTCAGCGTAGTTTTGGTGCTTTTCAGTGTGGTTGCTGTAGGTAGAACAAAGCTGCCTGCTGGGGGAGGAACAGTCAGGACTAGGGAGATGGCACAGAGCTCCAGAGGGTTTAGGAGGCAGCAGATATACCATCTCAAGTTCCAAATTGTGCCTTGGACAGTGGAGACAAGCTCCAAACCCAAACAATTTGCATGACCACCAAGCCCGAGGACAAGCATCTGTGTAGTGTATGAGGATGGCATGCAGAAAGACCTAATAAAAATACATGAAAATAAAAATATCCACTGATGGCTCTGGCTTTTTTTTCTAATTCAAAACATCTGCATGCTGAAGGGCAGAGTCTGGTGCCTCTAGACTGGCTACTGAAGAACAGCCATTGCTCAAAGCCACCTGAGGGCTGGCTTCACCCTGGCTAAGCTGCCCCATGAGCACACTTGTTTTGCCTAAGCTGTCTCTGCAAGAGTGGGTCTTTGTAACAGCCCTGCCTCCAGCTGCTGGGCCAAGCAACATCCGCATGCCTGTGCCAGACACTCTGAGTTGTATTCTCTGAGAGGGGTTTGTGCCTCCCTGCAGGCAGCTGCTGTTTCTGCTCATCCCCCTCCTCCTATTTTCCTTACACTTTTCACTAAGCCCCTTTAACAGTTCTGTAGCTCTACTGCTTCCCTGCCCCATATAAAAGGCCTCACTTTCCCCCTGCACTTGTCTGGAACTACCTGAGCAGCACAGAACAGCTCTCAAAGAAGTGTTGTCAGCTGTTTTGCCACAGAACAGGTGTTTTACTGTTAGTCACTCGGGGTTCACGTGCATCACTTCTATATACGATGTCGACAGTATGTTACTATTACTAACCTCTTAATGCTTGCAGCCTGACCCACGGGGATTACCACACCTCCCATCAGTGCAACTACTCCTACTCAGGATGGGGGAAGGCAAGAAAAGATGTCTTCTTCCCCCATGGGGAATATTTTGGGTTTTCTGGGTTAATTTCATGGAGGACATTTAATAGTTATCTTATGTAAACTCAATGTTAACTGACTTACCCTGAGAGCTTCTCCTAAAGCACATCATTTCAGTTAGAACTCTATTTGTGCAGACTGACATACGTTGGATTTTTTTAAATTTGCATTTTAACCATAGATAGAAAAAGTAACACACACTTCACGCTGTATACAGTTAAACATTACCACTTTCAACCCTTCATATATTTTTTAAAAATACTACTTTCATACAAACCATAAACACATGAGAATATATTTGAAAGGTATCTATGATCCCTGTAATAAAAGTGTCTAGACAAATACAAAAGTAAAAAAAGCCATTTCCTTTCGGGTAAAACAACGAGCCATACTGGGTATATAATCTTCAGACTATGTAGATTCGCTCTTCTCAGATTTGATCAATACTTTAATTTAGACATTTGTATATAAGCAAAAGGTAAATCTGCCTTTGAAACAAAGATGAAGGCTTCCAGGATACACAGTCTGAATTGCTTTACCCAATGAACAGAACACTCAATTCTTATTAAACATAAATACAGTGCACACAGTTGTTTTCCTCCCACCCTACACCTTCCGTGTTCTTTGAAACTAAATTGCAATTCTGAAAAGTCTTTCATATACACTTACATTTTCTAAGACTAAAAATTGACTAGACTTGAAGTACCTATGTAGGCAGCTGTCCATTGGAAAAAAAAATTACAACACAGCAGTAAAACAAAAATATCCAAGTGAAGTTTGGCAGAGCAAATCACAAGAACAATTAGGCAGCAAAATGAGGGTTTCTCTCAGTAAACAGTGTTGTCAAGGGGGAAAAAAAAAAACAACCCCGACTTGAAATACATGGCAATGTATCACAGACTAGATCTGTTACCTCAAATTTTTCAGCTGCCTAAGTCTGAGCACAAATGAGTCCAATGAACAAAACTCTGAAACCTCTTGTAAGTTATGAAATCTTGTTCTGCATCTAAACTAGCTCATTGATAAGTCCTAAGATTTTAGCCGAACCAAGCCAAGCTGTGAGGAGACACCTCATCTTCCCAGCTACACTCTAACGCTGCTCTACCAGAGCAATGCACAAGCCAAGATCAAGGTGCAGGTTCTCTCTTATGTCACATAATTTGTCTAAAAAGTTCTCACCACCTCTGAAGAAAAAAAGCCCTAACAAGAGACCTATCTGAAACTAAATTCTTACAGATCTAACTGAAACGTAATTCTTACCAACTAATTGTTAGCTGAGGATATCCAACTAAGGGTGTAATTCATACTGGAGTGATTCCTTACTGGGAGTGAAACTAGTTTAGTCTCCGACATAGCTGCTTATTTTCATGTCACTTGAGAGTTGAAATACACTACATATCAGTATTTGCTCGGACTAATCTGGATGAACTTGGGCACTGGATTAAAAATTCAAGAAGGAACAGAACTGGTATTGAAGGTGCACGTGTACTCACCAGCTGCCCGTTCTTTTCACCTCTCACGTACTGAGGGAACTTGCTACTGTTTTACTGAACTGACATCAGCATACACAGAAGCACAGACCTTTGGAAAATGGGAGTGAGGAATCCAGAGGCATTGGAACAGGTTAAAAAAAAAATTAAGAAAAAAAGTTAAAAAAATCCCACAACAACAGGGTCAGAAACAGAAAAAAAAAGGAAGAACAACCAGCAGGGACAGCTGAAGTAGAGAAAATTGAGCAGGAAGGAATTGTCTCATAGATGACAGAAAAAAAATGTTTGAGAAATATTTGAGTAAGAATAAAACAAGGGAACAATAGAAACCATCGACAAAAGTTGTTCTTTAAAGCTAGGTGCAAATCTTAAAGATGTGGATAACAATGCTCTCATCATGCATTTTAGGATAACCTGATTAGTTATAGGTTGAGAAGAGGTGAAAGGGATAGGGTGCTTCAAGAAACCTGACTCATGGAAGACATTTTTAGACAGGTGAAGAAAAACATCCTTGACATAATTTTAAAGACTACTTCATTTTTAAAGGCTAGCGTTGCTATACTTATTTGAAACATACATAAATTTAATGTCAAATCTTCAAGGGCTGTTTTTTCTCTCGAGAGTGCTACCACAGTATGATTTATTGCAGACATTATTGCTATGGCTAAGTTTGGGTACAAATCTCAGAAAAATTAGAACACAAAGTTATTGTTTTCTTTATAAAATATTTGTAAAGTGAAGGGAATTCCATCTGTTTAAATACTCAAAAAGCCTTAAGAGATGCTATTTCCCATGATCTCTTGTTTCACTCATCAGACCTGCTTACCTGGCTACTACCATATGAAACGTAACAGCAGCTAACATTAAAAAACTCAAAAAAGATAAAATTGGAGGACTTATTGGATAATGGCTTAAACATGAAGATCTAGGTAGTCAAGTATATTTTGCAGTTTTTCAAATCTATGCGACAAATTCTTTTTAGTGTCACCTTCTCTGTAACAATGTCTACCTAGGTGAATAGGCTTTCCCTTACAGGTTGTTCTGTTGTTATGTCATTCTTTCCATCTTTGATTTTTCAAAAGTTTGAGTAGGAAGTTTGGTTGGTTGGGTTGGTTTTTTTTTGTAGTTTTCACATGTATCATCTTGGCAGATCATTTTTTCCATATAGGATTAGATCAATATTTCTCAACATTTTCTTTCTAGTTTCTTCAGTGGAGAGTGCCATCTTGCACTGCTGCACAAGACTTTCTACTCTTAATTGTGCATCTATTATTAATGAGGACAGGTAGGCAGACACAGATACACACACGTGGGACTGGAAGAGCTTCTCAACTGGAAAAGCTTGTGAAAAAAAGACAGCGTCTATCAATACCTGCTGCTTTGACTAATCAATAAACTGTAAGAAATATGGTAGATTTGTCATCTTAACATAAAAATTATGCTAAGCAGCAAACCACATGCACACATTTGTCCTATTAAGAAAAACGACAACAAAAATATTCATTAGCAATAAACTTTGTAATTCTTTCTTCATTGAGTAAGCAATGGGCTATTTTTGTCATTTTGTAAATGACATTGAAATGGGAAGCCTGTCATTTTGCCACTAGATTTTTCTGCTTTGATTAGAAAACAGCAGCTCATTAGCTCTTCTTCCTGTATATGTCCCCATCATCACTCTGAAGAATGCCAGCACTTGAAATAGGACAATTATTTTTATTTTTTTTTTCCTAACTCAAGTGCATTTCGCCTTTGGACTTTACACGAAATTAATTATAATTTTCCTTTTTAATCTCTAGTACATCATTAGGACTTTGAGACTGGGAATCTGTTTTCTCTAGCAAATGGCTAAATGCCAAACACTAGTGGCATTTTAAAATGGAACTGACTAAATGCAGCAAAATGCATTCTCCTTCCCTGGCATTTCCCCTGTTTTTTTTTTCCCTTGTGCTTCTGAGAATGTCCTCTGGAATGACTTTACTTGTGTTATCTTTTCTTCTGATTAAGAAGGAATTAGTTTAATAAAAGCATAGCTTATAATACACACAGACACAGAGACACTCACCCCCATGTGCTTTGGGCAGCCAACGATCATGTAGGATTCCCATCCCCAGTGTACCTTAACTTGCACATCTGTTTTTCCACCTTTCACAAACAATCCAACATAAATGAGCTCTGAAACATTCCCTCAGGGTAGCTAGATATTACAGAAGGCAGCAGAAAAGAATGACAAAGTTGAGGGCTCTTTACAGGGCTCTGCCTGCAGATATTTTTCCTTTATGAAGAATGGGCCACCACCTCAACACTTCTGCTCTGTGAAAAGCTGCTGCACTAACACATGAAGCTGTGATTCCTGAAATGTTCCTTACACCTTTTTGCTTTTTTCCTTTTGGTCCTTGGGACTGAAGCAAGAAGAAAAATGGGGATTGATTAGAGAGCAATTTAGCTCAGGGGCCACAATCTTCATAACTAGGAGTCTCTACACATTGAAGGAGAATAACATGATGGAAGGCTCTACCACTTTACAACATTCATTAATTTTTTTTACACTAAGGAGCATATTGATTCTTTTTGCAGTTGTACCAAATGACAAGGAATGTCCTCCCTAAAGGTGTAAAGCGGTAGCACACCATATCCAAGAACAGGAACCTAAAAGCTGACACAAGTAGTAGGTTTGGATGAACATCTAATACATATTGATTAGACAAAAGGATGAGTGGATTGTGCATGACACTCAAAAAGCAGTTGGGTTTAGAATGGCCAAGAAGTCTTTTAAGCAAATAATTACTTATAATAAAATAAGCTTTATTTCATCACCATATTCCCCCAACAAGAACACAAAATCTGGCCAGATATTGATCCCTTATCAAAGCCAAGGGATAAAGTCTTGAACACTTTTAAGCAATTTCTGTGCAGTATCTATTGACCCTCTGTCTTCTTTACTCTGGTTAACAGAATTAAACCAGAGTGCAAGTCACATGAACTGGAGGAATAAGAGTTAAGTGGAGCCTGCTAGTAAGTACTAAGTTTTATTCTGTGCTTTTTAAAGTATTTTTAATAACCGTGAGTTATTTTATTGAAGGAATCAGAATGTATATAATGAGAAGGAAATATCAGGCATGNGGAAGGAAGGTCAGACAGAAAGAACGAACAAGGTCTGACAAAGCCACATACATAGCAAAATGTCAATGACAATTAAAACCTAATTACTCCTTATAGCAGTGATTTGCTTTCTCAAGTGTATAGAGAGGACTATGTTTGCATCCTAAACCTGAGTTCAAATATAACTTCATTTATTCTGTAGGAAAGATGAAGGCATAGATTGTTCAGAACAATGTGAAAAGAGGGCAAAAATAATACACAGAAGACAAAAAGTGTAAATTAAACAAAAAGGCCAACCGTCACCTTAAATTACATGCTGTGAAACCCTATTTGAGTTAGTATGAAAATAAACCATGGAAAAACGCATCATCATATTTACATACACGCATTCTTTACTCCAATTATGAACAGTGAAGCCAGCTTCAAAGTGAGCATACATACTCAGCATACCATGCAATACCATACATACACATTTTTCACCTCAGAAAGTGCCACTCATTAAATTAACTTGTAAAGAAAAGGGTTTATCAAAGTTACTGTAGTATACTAGAAAGCTGTTCTGAACAAAACATTCTGCTCTTAGATCACTTTGACAAATGCTCTCATTAACCTTAGTCTCAACAAGGTTAATTTAATGATACCCAACAGCAGTGAGTTCTGCCTTATTAAAAGTACAGGGATAAAATATTACTATTTACATTGGAAAACAAAGCTTGCCTTTTTAATTATTATTATTTTTTAGACTAGTAGAATGGGTTTATATTAATACTGTTTTAATGCCAAGTTTTTAAACCTGCCAGGTACCTGTACAGGTATTCCTGGTTGTTCTGGTGCTCCTGACCACTGTCAGAGATATAATATACAGCTTAATTTATAATTTTAAACAGCATGATTGTAATAAAATGTCTAAAAGATGCAGATATCAGAAAGAAAATGCAATATTTATTGTTAGCTACTTTACATTATGACCTCATTAAGTCCCTCTCCAGGTTACAGGACTAAATACAATGCTAAATAAAATACGTATCAATGTTTCTAGTGGTTTTCATTAGATAAGATCAGGATCTTGAAGAATAACTTTAGATCAGTTTAGTAGAATCCACCAAAAGTTTCCTGCTTTCTTTACAATGTGAACTCGGTCCAGTTTTGCTTTTGTTTGTATGCTTTTACAGGAATATCTTCAGCCATGATAAGATGCGTCACTGGATTAATTAAATTTTCTTTTTTTAATTCATTATGTCTACATCAATTAATGTACTGGCATACATATTGCTCACAGGTACATTGCTGAATCTGAAGGTGCAATGAGTTTATCTACTTATGTAGATTATCGCCTTCCAAGCCATGACTTACGCCATCCTTCCTTTCTATTGGTTATGTTAATGGCCACGTTAAGATTCACACTTCAAAGAAGATTCCAAATATTAAGATCTATGCTATGTGATGTCTGTTCCTCCCATCCCCGCATATCACCAGTGACTACGATAAATCGTTATGCCAACTACCAACAGGTATGTACTATGCTGCTATTTTACAAAACCAGCCATCTTACAGTTATTCTAATCCGGGGAGGCATTTGGAAATCAGTCAGGTGCCTGGTACACAAAGTCTTTTAGGAAACTTATTGATCACAACACATAAATTATATTTAAATCACATTTACAAATGTGATTTAGTTAATATTTCGACAAACTTCTAGGATCCAGATACAAAGGTCTAGGGCACCTGTGCTTCAGATCCAAAAAACAAAGTTCTTAATATTATTACTGATCAAAAAAATTACACAATCAGCCTTTAAGCCTCTCCAGAGTTTTCACCAGCAAAGTGCAAAGGCTTCTAGAGACTGCTTCTTGGAATACTTGGAGGAATCCCATTCTCAGGCATTTATCTTGCAAACCAAGCTCTCCCAGGAAGCACAGAGGAGCTGCTCTCCCCAGTACAGTGCTTCAGATGCATAATCCAACAGGAATTCTCAGCAGACCAACAACATCATGTCTGTTACCAAAGGATGATACTCTTCCACCTAGCAAAAGAAACCATCTTTACCTCTTAAGAAGGTTTCAACAGACAACTTCTTCCTCACTTACGACTTCAATATTTTAACTATGTGGTCATTTTCCCTGATCCCCTTCTAGGCCCTAATGCTTCCTGGCCTTAAATCTATTCAGCTGTAGGCACAACCTATTAGTACAGAAGTCTGCTATGTATTTCACTGGACTAAGTATGAAGCTGTCCTGCAGCTTTTCTAAATATCTGTGAGGATATTTACAGTCCTTCAGTCATGGAATTAGACCACTGCAAGTAAAACTGAGTGCTTGCATAGCTTACCGCTTTTCACAATTTGCAATCATGATAAATGCATCAGTCCTAAGGAAATGGTGACTATTTGCAGTGAGTGTTCTAGAATCAGCTTTTTTTCCTATCATTACTTCATGTTATGAAGATTTGCAACTATCGATTTACATTTTTGATTTATTTATAATTTGTTTTGGTTGAAGAACCACATCTATGACTTCTTCATATGCATACGCCTTCCCACCAAGTAAAAGTCTTTGGCAGCAAAATGGAACTGGCTGGGATATATCACTGTTAATTTTCCTCATATTTTCATTCACATTAAAGACAACTTTTTTTAGGCTTCAAATACAAATACTATTTAAAAAATGGAACTTACTGATTTAAGAGGCCAGAGTTTAAGTCATATTGAGCCACACAATACTAGGTCACAGCTTCAAAGATGGATTTTGAAGCTATTCTCAAGTGCAATTGCACAGACAGCTAACAGACTGTTCACAAGCCATCAGGAAATACCCTTCAGATCTCTCCAAATGCAGTATGATAGGAACCAGGCTCAGGGCAGCAGGTTGAAGATGCTATTTAATGCTGTCTTTTATGGTACTTCCTCAGAGTGGACATTTCTGACAATGAAAGTTTTGATTGTATCCGAATACTACTCTGCATGAAAGAAGAGGCTATGGTATTCCAATCCAGACATGACTTTGTTCTTAGCTGGGGCAACAAGGATTTACTTGAAATCAAGTTTTGATCAAAACAGGATGCCAGACTAAGAAACAACAAAATGAGCAAGTGGTGCGTAGGTTCTCAGACTTGAAAATCTGGTTATTTCCCTTTAAGAAGTGCCTGGAAAAAATGCAGTTGCTTAAATGCCTGGAAAAAATGCTCCTACTCCAGCCCACTGCCTGTACCAAGCGTTCAGCATGCAGTTGTTTTGCAATACACAGGCACAGCAGGCTTCCCTATTGCTAACAGTTAAACTCTTTTTTTCCCCTCAAGAAGCAATCCTAAATCGTAGGCTACCTTACGTTGCCTGCTCCCAACAGTCTGGCATCCTCCTAGTAGAAAAATCTCAACACTACATAAAAATAATTCAAAACAACATTCATTGCATAAAATCTATTCTGTCCCCCACAAGCCAGTGATGGCACCCTGGACAGAAAGTAAACCTCTTCTATTCTCCTCTGTTGTCAGGTTTTTTTGCTGCTTCCCTCCAAACCAGAACAATTCCCACTATTATAGAATGTAGCTTCACATGTCCTTATACACAGTTCTACAGTATTCTGTGTGGGATTACAGAAAATAAGAGTTTCAAGATTGAAAAGACCAGGAATAAGAAATAATATAATCAACAATATACTAAGAGAATTAAGGGTTTAATTTAATTAAATAATCCTCTACAATTTTTTTAAAAAGAAGTTGGAACTGTATTTTATATTTGCCATTGATGAAGAGACAGATTTGGCTTGCTTTCTACATGAATGACATTTTGCTGACATTACTGTCTAGTTTATTACTAAAATATGTACTTTCATAGAGGCTTGATTCCTATCTTGTTACGTATTCTACTAATGTACACAAACATCTCTTATTCCAAGAGCATGACTAATTAAGCAGAAATACATGGATTTCAATATATTATGTAATTAGCTGTGGAAGTCTCTAGTTATGATCAATAAGCAATTTGAGTAATCGTTCATCTGTGCACTGAAATACAGTAAATACAGAGATGATTTCAAGCCCTTTTTCTACACATACACAGATAGAGATGTTCTGCCTTTCAGTAAAACTGTCTTCAGGTTTTCATTAAAAAACATGATGACTGACAATATAATAATGATTAGAAAGAAGCCAAGGTCAAAAATTCTATAGATCTTCATTCCCCATTTCCCTCTTCCCTTCCTGTTGTGTAGTGAGTAAATATTCACTTTCACTCTTGAAATAGAAAAGTAGAAGCATTCACAAAACAAGGGCCTTCACTTCTTTTGCATAGGAGGTTTTGTCTCAGGAAAGAGAAAGAAAATGCAAACATTGGTGCTAGTGCATTTGTTAACCAATTCTAAAAATAAATCCACAAAGTCAAGAAAAAGCTTCTAAAAATCCCAACTAGAACAAGTGGAATGGCTTTGGATAGCAAAACTTCAAACTATGTACCTTTCTGTGTCCAACGCTGAGCCAACTGGTGAGTTCAGTTATATGTTCAGTATCCTATACATGTAAAATGTTTTTTAATATAGAATTAAAGCCAGAAAAAAATTCCAAGTCCATTTGGTTAACTGTATAATCTTAATCTGGATGCTTACTTATTTTACCCCTAATTGTAATTGCAGGGGTCTAACATCTTCATTATGTCTTTGGTTTCTTATTCTATCGTCAAGAAGAAATTACTTGTCTTTTGAGAAACAATTTAGCTAATAGCAGTGTGTCCTGAAACCTTATTCCTCTCTTTTGGATAGTTGAAAAAAGATCAAATGCAGTTAATTCAACAAAAGGAGAACATGAGAGTTCCTGAGAAATTTTTGTGTCTTCTTTAGGATTATGAGGTTGACATAATCACGTATAGTGGAATCTATTTATTTAGACTAGATTTTGAGCCCCAACAGAAATATATCATGAATGATGTACTAAAAGAGGTCAGAAACAAGATAAGCACATCATTTATCTGATCACTGTTGTCAACATCGTTTGAGAAAATTTAAATTATATGCAGCAAATGATCTAGGCGAGGCTGTTCTTCAGATAATATCTTTGAAAGAATCAAGTTAATGAAGTCCTGGACAGTCTTGAAGTCAACAAACACAGCATCCCTTTCACAATGAAAAATTCTGAGACTTATTGATTAACTCTCTTACTGTGAACACTTGTGGCTCATTTTTCTACACCGCTAAATAAATTATGCGTGCAGATCACTGCATATGTGCAAGTGCTGCACACAAGTGCTCTGGCTATCAAGAAGGAAAAGTATCTGTACATTTTACATTTTATAAGCATAACACAGAGAGGTTTATTAACAGCAACAAATTAATGGCCTGACAGCGCAGAATTGTTCCCTTCTGTACCGTGTGTTTCAGAATGTGTTATGCAATCCAATTACCAAAGTGCTAAGTGACAGAAGTATCATTATTTCCCCTTGGGAGATTATTCCTCATACTTAACTGACAGAAACTGCTTTTATCCCTCACATTAAACCTCTCTTCCCTCCTCTTCTTAACTGTGTTTCGTTTGTAATATTTGAGTCTTGAAAAGAACCATTTTCCATCTGCAATTTTACACTCTTTCAGTAACTGTAACCTGTTTCGGTTTTTCTCCTTTATTTGTGATTTCTCCTGTGATTCTGTGATTTGCTGTTTGGTCCTATTGCGCAAACTTAATCCAAGACCTCTCTGTGAGTGTCACAAAGTGCCAGTGACTTCACTCTTGGCAGAACGTCACTGGGATATAGAAGATCCGGTTACCGAAAGCTGCTCTGTCTCTACATTTCTTCAGAGTTTAGAGTCTAAAAAACCCATATATTTAAAGAAATCTACCTTTTGGTTATTAGTCACTGCTTTTTTTTTGTTGGGTTTTTTTTCCTGCTAATAGAATGAGGAGGATGTTTGATTTCAATTGAGTAAATCAAGTATTTTCCTGCAATGTTTTCATCGTCTGTAATTACTTCCATAACTCTGTAACAGAAGCAAAAGGCTTCTTCCTTTGCATATATTGATCAATGCTCTTTTTAGTATTAGTGAATTGTGCCTCAAGTTTTCACTTACTTCCTAATTTCCATTTTACATTTGAACTCCTGCAGTTTATAAGCTTTTCTACCTGCCCTGTTCACTAGAACTTTTGAGGCAAATCACTTGAACACTTTGCTCAGTATTTTTCTATGTTTTATTACTTCACTAAAGACTGGTTTTGCCTTTCTTCACCTGCCTTGATGATATTGTAGACAACATAGAAATACATTAAAAAAAAAAATGCAACCCAAACCAACAAAACTCTTCTCTGTGTGGGAAAACTTAATGTTCAGTAAACTGAATTTGAATTCACAGCACACTGCTTCTCACTGATACTTTGTTCCCTAAAACAGGGCAGAACGAGGGTGGACAAAATAATTTGGAAGTTAGTAGAGACCTTGGTGAGTAAATTTGTTTCATACCATAGGACCATGTGCTACAGGCCTCCAACCAGACTCTGTGCCACATATCACAACCCTCTGGGCAGCCACGTCTCCATGAATTACACACATTTTTTATTTCAACGTTACAAATATTAGCTCATGTCCAGAGAATCCAGACAGACGTCGTGTTTGTGTCTCAGACCCACAGGGCTAGCTAACACCCCTGAAGCCTACAAAAGGTCAGTCTGCAATTGCCAGTGTCAATGTGTTTCAAGTCTTCACAAGGAAGCTTGCAGCTGTGTGGACTCGTACTAGAATTTTAACTAACCAGTAAAAGAATTTTGCCCCACAGTGCATCACATACTAATTTCCTGTAGCAAACGACCCTTAACAGCTTATAGTATGAAAAGCTGATTTATAGCACCCATAGGAAACAACACCTTTGTATAATAACACATACGTAGGGGAATATAACCTCTATTTCCGTGGAGCAAGCAGTCATTTAAAGTACCAAGGCATTGCCTCTCTAAATATGTCCTGATGTGAGAGAGGAATTTGATGGATACAGTCCCTCTGCAACCTATGCATCGTCTTCTGCTCCTCTCCTAGGGACCAACCAGCTCCATGGCCAGATAATCAACCCATCTCTATGAAAAATGCAGGGCACGGCTTTCCATCTGTTTTAAAAGCAAAAGCAGAGAACTACAAACCCAAGGGACATTATTGCTGTTTTAGGCATTTCAGGACACTTGTTATCTCTGGCTTAGGTTAGAAAGAGGTTATATTTCTAAACTTAGCAGCAGGTATGGTGATTATTTTTCTTGCCACCTAATTGTCCAACAGCAAGGTTGATAGATATGGATACCTTAAACAGACAGGAGTACATACTACTCTGATTAAGACACCTTATTTTATCAAGTCGTGGTGTATTATCATTGTCCTTGACTGCCTTAATGAAAACTAGAAAATTCCTACCCACTTCCATTAATTCACATTCCATGGTGTTCAGGTTCAATGTAGTCCAACTATTCTTGTCCCTCAATACAGAGAATTAAATGTCCATTTTTCTCTCAAACTGATTTTAAGTCTTGTCACTATAGCAGGCAGTAAAAAAAATAAAATCAAGTAGCGGGACAATTTCCTGTATCTTTATAGAAAAAAAACTAACTTAAGTAAAGATCTAACTAAAACCTTGCTACAAATATTTCTAATAATGTTTAACATTTTTAATGCAGTAATTTAACACCTGTCTAATAAAGCATCAGGGCAACCTACCAATGGGCACCTTTCCTGTCACACACAAAACTTCCTTCAACACTACATCCTTTTTCATCTAGTGCTTTACAATACCACTCTGAATCTCTCCCCAGAGAGAAAAAAAAAAACCAAAACAACCCAAACCCCAACATTAATATATGTCAAAATTTATAATTCTCATTTTTATGCAGCAGAATAAAATTGTGGGCAAGGAATATTAACACATTAAACCTGAAAAGAGTACTAATGCTACTACTAATGATGCTGCTACTAAAATATTGCCCCACACTTGCATTTGCCCTGTAGAAAGAACATTACTAAGCTGTATGTTATTCAAAGACTTGTAAGAACAACTGGTGGTCCGGAAAACAGTATAAAAAATATTGATGAAATGTGTTACTTACAGAAATGTGATTTTCCACTGCTTGAAGCACTAAAAGAGTTAGTTTCGAAAGACTTTTTCCTCCTATCAGTCAGAAGTAATAGGGATAATATGGAAATAAGTAAAATATTTTTATTATGGTAAACATCAAAATAACAATCACTTCTGTTCTTAATAGAGATAAATTAAACAGAATGTCCATGTCATTGAACTAATATTGTGCTTATATAATGAAAGATGTAAAATAATGTAGCATGTATGTTACCTCTTTCAAACACTACGCTTCGAACAGGCCTCTTGCTACATGGATTTTCATCCTAATGAAAGGCGGGGTGGGGGAGTGCTCCTTTAAAGATAAAAAGTTTATTCTCAAACATATTTGACATATGTCATGGGACTGCAGAATGGCCAAGTTTGGAAGGGAGTGCCAGAGGGCTCCAGTACTACTGAGTCCCTGGGACTGTACAGACCCGGTCATAGATGCAGTTCTAGCCAAAAACTGCTTTATAGGTGACTCAAGTTTTTGTTTACTTTTTGGTGGAGCAAAAAAGCAATTACTTTGGGGTTATGTTTTTTTTGATTTGTCTCCTGCTTCTAAATGCCAGTTCTGCAATTCAATCTGAAATCATGAAGTCAAACACATTATTGCTAATTAGAAGCACTCTGGCATATAAATACACTAAATAACTGCTGGTAGGTTGATACCATAATTTTACTGCAGAAGTACAGAGGGAACCAAAACAAAATTAAGGTTTCCCTTATAATTTTTTTTTGTGAAAGGCCTTCATTGCTTGTTATAATAAAAAAAGAAAGTATGCAAAGAAAAAATTAACTGTGCACTAGCAAGACATTATCCAGACATCATCAGCTGTTATTTTTTTCCTTTTAAATGACAGATTTTAGCAGTTTGTTTAGCCTTTTGTAAGTAGCACAGATCAGAGCTAGACAGATTTCATCAATTTTGAGGTGACAAGAGCTCACTTCTCTTCAGCAATTATAAATTCCTGCAACTTTTATTTTAGGGCCCCAGTGCTGACTCCAAGTTTAGAAACAAACTGGAACAATTACTGCATTTGTTCCATGATTCCAGTCATAGCCATGCGTCAATACACAGACTTGCACTTCCTTCATCAATAACCAGAAAAATCAGTAAGTCACCCACAAACAGAACAGGAAAACTGATTTGTTCTTAATGACAGGTTTAAGAACCTTGTCCATTACATTAATAAGTCTGGTTCAAACTTTGAGTTTAAACATAACCAGTTAGTAGGAGAGATGTCACTCCCGTTATCATTATAAAGTTGTGTGGGTTTTTTGTTTGTTTGGGTTTATTAAAGAATTTCTTAGTGGAATCCAAAATACATAATACCAGAGCTTTGAGATTTTTTTGTTGTTGTTTTGGTTTTTTTTAAAACAGAAGATCACAAATAATGCCCATCAAAACTACTATGATGGTGGGATTTACTAGCATCCTATTGCATCAAAGCTGGAATCTTAAGTGCTTATAAGCCTATGCTTGCTGGAACTTCTCCATGAAAAGAGGGTGTCAGCTGTGTAGAAAGAGACAAATTAGGAAGGTTCTGTTTCGCCCTTGATATGTGCGCAGACTTTACCTTCAATTAATGTAATTAATCAAGAGGAGAATCAGCTCCCAAGCCTACTGTAATTTGATGTTGATGTCTCGTCAGGCACCCCATGCACTCAGAAAAGGTACACCCAAATGCTGACAATGACATATCGCCTTGCTGTTAGTGCAGTCATATGCCATACGCTTAAACTGAGAGATAGCTGACAACTAAGACAGGACATCAATTATTGTCATCTAGCCACGTACCAAAGCATACATGGGTTCATCCCAGCTTCCCTGTCATATCACTGCATGAACTCATTAAGTGCTCCATATTTAAAGCCCTTGTTTTTCTCTAGAAACTGTAATTAATCTAATTGTGGTTGACACAAAGGCTCAGGTCAGGCCAGCATGAAGCCTGTAAGGGCTAGTAGAGTTAAAGCTGCCACCACCATAACCAGCTAAGAAAGCTGCTTCTGCAACTGGCACCTTCTGGAATTTAAAAGGGTATATAAAGACATACTTTGACTTTCTAACTCTTTACATAAATAAATGTGAGAAACGAATGATCTAAAAAGTGTTTCACTATCTGGTGTGAGGATGAGGTTTCATTCTGTCTGAAGTCTTCAGTTATGGCTGGGGAGATGTGCAGAACCAATCCCATGCAAAACACCACATCTTGAACTGACTGACAGGGGCAGCAACGTGATAAACTGAACCCAAAGCTCTTGTTTTGCTCCTGACTGATAGTGACAGTTTATAAATGCACAAACCCCATTCTCAAAGACTATTTCTTGTGCATGAAGACAGGTGCTTTAAGACTTTTACCCCTGAGTACTTGATTATCAGTTGCCTTTCTGGAATACATTTTTACCATTATTCAAGGATCAGAACTGGAATTAGAAATAACATTACACCACGTCTCTAATTCCTCGTGTTCACTGATGTGATGTCGCAGACATTAAATCAGAGTGAGCATGGAAACTGGAAGTGCATAGGTGCAAAGAAGTCATGCTCAGAATGCAGAAAAAAATTCAATTAAATCTTATGTGAAATAGCTTTATTCATTGGAAAAACAAACCTTAGAAAAATCACATGATAAGAGATATTTATAAATTTCCTGTATTGGAACCAGATTTAAATTGGAACCTATTTAAATGTTTTTGGCTTTCCCAATGTTTCTGATGCTTCCTGAACTTCCCATTTCAGCATTATCATTATTTTCCACAAACATACATATATATTGTAGTATCAATCACTATAAAACCTTCACTATTCATAGTTTTGCTTCTAAAAAGACCCAACCTACTGCAGCTAAAAGGGTGCCAAAAGGCATATTGCAAAAAGGATTTTATTTTTTTTTTGTAATTTATAATGGAAAAAACTTTTTGTTTCCCCGATATACTGTAAATATTCTTTCTCTAACTTATATGATGGGACAATAAATTTAGTAGGTTTTTAGGAACCATAGAAGCTTTAAAGTTTGTAGTTGTGGTTTGTTGTAAATTTTTAGTGGTACTTATAAAGTTTTCAAAATTTGTATCAACTGTTTTTAGTAACATAAACAGCCTATTTTAAATAGTATGAAAACAGATAAAAAAGCAACTTTGTTTGCACAATATGTGTATACTTACATATAGATTACTTCCTTTTCTTACATACCAGGTAAAATACTGGGATACTTCTTCAATAAAGAAATCTATTTTTAAATCCTGCTTTTAAAAAGCAATTAAATATATTTATCTATTGATCCTGCAAGGACTATTTGTGAGCCTGACTTTAAAAAGTTCGATTTGGTACCTATTTGCACTTTTAGGAATACACTTAGTATATACAAACAAGATAAGCAGAGAAGTTACTGGACACCAGTGACATTGGGAATTGTCTTCATAGTGTGTGAAGTCCCCTTGGCATTCTAATTGTGGGCGGAATTATCTCAGAAGGCTGTGCATTTGCTGTGGACTAAATCACAATTATTGTAAAGTGAAGGCAATTACTGCATAGCAGCTGAGGCTTGGTAACATATGGCCTTGGAGCAACTTCTCTGTGTAACTTAGCCCTAAGTGATATTGAAAATCCATGTGGTTAAGGCTTCTTAAGGGCTTTGAAACTAGGATTAAGTTGCCTAGTAAAATCTAGGTGATTTTGAAATCCTTAACTTTCAGCTTTATTGATCTTTGCTATTACTTTTGGGGTTAATTTCCCCCCCTCCCTTTTTTCTTTGTTCAGCTCTCAGTGTTGATCTTACCTACTTGTAGAAGCATAACCCAAAAAAAAAAGTCCTCTGACACCTCTATAGAAATTTTACTGTTGTTTTAATTTTATGTGGGTTTTGTCATAATTTTGAAGTGTGTCTTTTTGTTAAATTAAACTGGGAAAATAATTTATAAAATTATACAAAACCTATATTAAAATTTGACCCATGATTTGAGAGTGGAAGGTGACTAGTAATCTAGTCAGCATGTGAAGAATTCAAAAGAAAAAACGTAAGACACCGTTTTGTTTGGTATCTGTTAGCATTTTTTCATCTGTCAGCCCTGAAAACCGAGCATGGGATCTGTATCTCACAATGGATTCTTTCTTTTTTATGACTCATCAGTCCTGGTAATAAAAGAAGACTTGGATTTTACTTTCCTTTGCTTGGTGGTAGGTTCATTGTTTTTCACTGTGTTTCTTTTTTTGTCACTCAAATAGACTCGTACTATTCATCGAATGGGTATAGAGTTCACAAGTCTGCAAGCACAATATTCACAGAATGATTTTGAATTACTCATGGAAATAGTCTATAAAAGAGAAGTCCATAGGAAAAACAGGAGTGTAATTTCTTCGATTCTTTAAAAAAATACCAACTTATTTTCAAGGCTTAAGGTTTTTGTTAGGTTTTCTTTGTTAACTGTTACATTCCTACGTAAGTAAGTTTGCTAGTTTGAAAAGATGCTGGTATGGAAGGGTTGACTTCATTTCATTGCACACATTGACAAAGGATGAGACTGAATCGAATAGAAAAAGCCTGTAGTTAACTGTCCCTATTTTATATGGAAGTTCATTCTACTATTTCAGCATCTTCCTGTGAAGCCACTCTCTCTCGAGCACAAGGTCTTCATCCTTTTGATAGAAAGTTCAAGGGTCTCCAACGCATAGAAGTTCGGATTACTTCCTCTCACACATATTTGACAGTAACTGAAATTGCCACCTGAGAAAGCCATGCTGTAATAACACTTACAGCTCCCATTTTATAAAATCTTTGTGTATTAGTAAAGTGCATTATTAGGGAATGAAGATAAGGCAGGCATGCAAAATTTATGATCAGACACGGCATGGGAATTCTTAAAAGATGGAAATCTCAGAAAAGATAGCATGAAAATTTGCACATCAAATAGCCACATATGAAATTCAAGAGGTATCCTGGATCCCTCCAAAACGCCTACAATCTTATATATTACCATCACTTCTGATCACAGGCTCTGCCTGATCTCCCGTTACGACCCTGCAGATCTCCCACCCCTTCCACATAGTTCCTCTGAGAAGCCCAGCTGGCTTTCACTGTGTGTTGGTTTAGCCCCAGCCAGCAGCTGAGCACCACACGGATGCTCACTCACTCCTCCTCCCACAGCAGGATGGAGAGAATTGGGAGAGGTAAAAGTCATGGGTTGGGATAAGGGCAGTTTCATAGGATAGCAAAGTAAGGGGAAAATAACAACAATACTAATAAAAGAATATACAAAGTGGGTGATATACTTTGCAATGTGCTCACCACATATATAAACCACGTAAGTATATAAATACTTATATACTACATAAGTATATAAATACTTATATAAAATATATAAATACTTATATAAAATATCTTATATAAATACTTATATAAAATATCTTATAAAATATCCTTTTGGATAGTTTGGGTCAGCTGTCCTGGCTGTGTTCGCTTCCAGCTTCACCTGTGAAATTTAACTCTATCCCAGCCAAAACCTGGGGCACACCCACTTATAACAGGGAAAATTATTTTTTCTTGCTTTATCTCACAAAATAAAGGTAAGGTGCTAAGACTTAGTAAAGCATGCTACGCAAAGAACCACCTGAGTTCAGTTATAAAATTCAGTGATTTTGAAAGCCGAACACGAAGAACCAAACAGCTGACTACTTTCTGACAGGTATTTTTAAGTGTCATGCAGGTATTGTATAGAGCAGAAAAGGCAGATCTAGAACAAGCTTGTTCTATTTACACAGAAGAACGAAAGCACTCAATAGTTCAAAAAAAGCAAATAGCTTGAGACAAGATCCTGATGGGTGGCTCTGCGAGGGGGAAGGGGAGCTGATCTTTCTTACTATTAATGCCATGTTGCCTACACACCAATTTCACTAATTACTAACTCCTGCTAGCTTCCTCATGTGCTATGTGGAAACACAGTGAAATGCATAGAAAAATCTGTAAACTGAGAGAAAAACCTTATCAGGATATGTCTATTTGACAAGATGATTAAATCACCATATGTTCAGGTAACTTTTTCCTAGTTTTGTATGAAACTTTTCTTATCAACAGTCACTTCCTTACACAAACTAATAATTTCCCTAAATATCCTATACATATCAGCAAAAAGTAATTAATAGTTTACAGCGTATGTGAATGGTAAGAAAGTGTATTTGTTGGCCCATGCTGGACCACAGGCTTGTGGTAGCCTGAGTAGGCCTATGATAACAGTCAGCAGTGTTAATAGCTGGTGAATAACAGTCTGCTAACTGCACAACTTTCAAACAGTTTGTAGACATATTTCTGTGCTTTGACATCTAGACTTACGGCTGCCTACTGAAAGAAAGCTGGATTCTACATTTAAAGATGTATCTTTCAAATTTTCATGTGTTGCTGGTAGATGGCCCAGCTGAGAGTTAGTACAATAGCAAGAAGCTATTTGTAGAATAGGCTTTTATTTTTTGTAACAGATTTTAAGTGTCAATTATTAAACAGGAAAATTTTGTAAGAGTCCACATGTGAAATGATTAGAGCATACACCACTAATTAGTCTAATGGCAGCCACTATTAAATATTTATAACCATTAAGAAGGCTAAACCATCAACAGCAATATGATTGAGATTCACGATATTCAGAGTCTAGAGATAAAGAACATTTTCCATCAAAATTAGGTACTCTAGGGATGTGGACAGAAATAAAGAATAAAGTAGGGAAAGGGAAATAGGAAGGCTCAAAGAAGAATTTCACTTTGTGTTCTGGTATTACCTATAAGAGGGTGAAGTCTGCAAGTCATTTAAGAGCAGTTAAAAGTTTAGGCACCTTGTAAGAGAAGAAAAAACTCAAGTAAAAGGGTCAAGAGTGAACAGTACTTTATCATCAGATATGTGCTATTTTGAGAGATCACCTTTGTTTGAAAAACCCTTAAAAAATTACTTAGCCTTAACTATGTATTTATAATACATCGTTATTTCAAAGGTGATGAGGTTAAAATGGACACAGATGAACCTAAAGCTGAAAATGAAAAACTGAGTGGGGTCACCATAAGCATTATGTATCAATTTTGTTTGATGCAAAATAGGTTTGACTGGTGTAAAATTGGTTAACCAGATGCTGCTGGTATAAACATGTTTTGGATGCTAAATTCCATCTTCATTCATTGAATTAAAAAAATAAAATAATCACATGTTCCCTGATCAATAATTTGCATAGTTAATCCTCCTAAGACAACAAGCCTTTACCAATGCATTTTGACAGGCTAATGCTAGGAATATTTTACACAGTACATAACCTGTATATGTAAACAAATCCAATGCCCGAGTAAGGATCACTCAGAACCTCTGTTTTAGTTTGTGCCTGTTGCATCTTGTCCTGTCACTGGACACCACTAAAAAGACCCTGCTTCCATCCTTCTACTCTCACCAGATCCATCAAAATTAGTTTTTTAACTGGCCTCAGTGTACTGGGATTCACACTGAAAGAAGAAATATCCTGCATCTTTCTCTGTAACATGGCATGCACTAATAACTACTGTCTTCAAGAAATAACATCACAAGAAGTGTTAATATTTGTGAAGACCATCACTGGACAAAGTCACAGACAAAAAAACCTGACTTCTTAATGGTCAAATGGTTCAGTGTTATAAAAAATGTATTTTAAAATGTAATTTATATTCTGGTTTTTTTGCTTTAGTGTACTTTAATGTGCCAAATTCCCTGTTTGTATGTGGACATTCTAAGCAAGTACTTGGAATGACAGTTTTTCAGTATCTGTGTATTACTAAGCATTTTGATCTACTTAAACAACATGGACAAATTTAAATCCTTGGCCACATAATTTCTTTGTAAGAAATACAAAGCAAAAAAGATCTCTTGCTTTACTTTTCCTGTAATATTTGCGAGAAAAACATAATTTGCCTTCTAAAATTATCCATGGTCAGCGGCACTACAAATAAGCCCACAATTATGTTTAGCCTTCTCAAGTATTACATTTTTTCAACAGATTTAAAAATATGTAACTCCACATGCTCATTATCTTCTCCAGTTCAGTAAGGAGACCGTCAACCTTGTCAATTATATTGCTTCACAGACTTCCCTTTTATTTTTTCCTCCCATGTTTTCTAGCCTTTCTGATCATGATCTACAGAAATTTTCTCTGTACCCTCATTTTGTCTTCAAATAGCCTTTTTTTGAAAGAATCTCCCCTTTACTTTTTCATCAGACTTTGTAGCACACAGGTAGTATAACTTTATTATTCCAGTGTTGCTTTCCATCTTTTATGGATTCAATTTCACTATGTATTATATTCTGCAGAGGTATTGTCCTCTTCACCTCCTCAGTTCATCCTTCTGTTCTGTCTTTTTTACCTGTAAGCCCCTTCTCCCTACTGTGACCTTTCACAGTCCTTTGAAATCTCCTCAGTTTGTGCCTGTCCTTCAAGTCACACTGCTACCCTTCAAAATAATTTTGCTGACTGCAGCCTGGATCTCTGAACATTTTATTCTAAACTACTTTTCAGACATATTCTAACTGGAAACAACCCAGAACAAAAAAATATTAAAAAAAAAAGTCAACTGTCTTTTAATCTGAGAACCTACCAAACCAGGGAAGTAATGCCATGCTGTTCAGGCCTCTGATTGCTACCAAAGAAGTGCTGCTTTCGCTAAAGAGTTTCAATACTCAGAAGGTAAAAGTGCTGAATTTCACCGGAAAGAAGACTGGAGAGAGAAGAAATGAGGATATCAAGTAACTACTTACTTAAAACCTACCTATTTAATCAACATGCTACTTTGAATTTTCACGCAATCCAAGGTGAAGGCTTTTCAATCACTTCTGAAAAATCTGTACATAACCTTACTCAAGAAGAGATGCAATAAAGCATGGGTTTACAATTTTAGCTGCTACATGCACATTAAGTATGTTTGATCTTCAAGCTTTGATTCCATCAAACAATGTCAGATGTAGTTAAGCAATGAACTTAACCATATTTTACGAGATATCGTGCCACTTTTCTGGGACACAAACTTCATGCTGAACCTGTGTTCAGTTAATGCTGGCAAATGCACAAACTTTCCTAAAGGCTGTCAGCCACATTCTACCACTTCTTACTTTAATTTCATGCTTACCACTGCAATCTGAGGCACAAAAATTTAGAGGTTAAACACTGAAGAAGGAACACGCTGTGTCTCCAGTAAGTCTGGCAGATCATATTTCTTCCTGGTGTTCAACCACTTGCTACAAAAATCATATTTGCCGTGTATAAAAATGTTGTACATGCGTCAATACCTCAGGTTTTACTTGAACAGATTTGCTCCTTCCTCATCTTCTATGGCACAAGACTGATATAGTGTCAAACGAACACAGTAGTAAATGGAAAGATCAATCTCAAATTCACTGGAATTTTTGGGGGAATACAAAACATTGGTCTAATACAAATCTGAACAGAAATAACTTTAATGATAACTGTTGCATTTTTTTCATTGTTGATTTTACAATAGAGGATGCCAACTCACACATGTTCATTTGCCTAGTATACCAACAGTAAAAACATCAGTTCTCTGACCGAAAAAGCAGCTTTCTCTTCCTTCACTAGCTTTTGGACTTGGCCTTTTACTAGTTTTTATCATGTTCTTTTCAAGTCCTTTTCAGAAGGTTTGTGAACTGTTTCTTTGCAATTATAAGCCATGTGCATACCCCTGTGACTCTTGCATGTGTTCAGCCACTCTTACTTAATATTCCTAGGAAGCTACAGTCTGGTGGCACAGAAGCTGACAATAGTTGGAACTAGACTTTTGAAATTAATGAAAGCTATGCTGCTTCATGGCGGAATCATTATTCAGGGCTAGGGACTTCTCTGACACAAGAAAAAACTTAAAAGCAATACTAAACAAGCACTTTCTTACGTCCTTAAGGATTCATTTTTAGGTTATCACTAAAAGGAAAGATAAAATATTAATGAATAACTACCACATTCTTATGTTACAGTTATTTTCAATTATTTGTTTTAAGCATTAATTGACAAAACAGTATCATGTCATAATTGGCTCTAGTAGTTTAATGCTAAGATAGGAAGAGGCTTCAGAGTAATGGTGCTAACTTCTAAAAAGCTCTGCCAGTCTCTTTGTTAACAAAGATGAAATTTCAGTTCACAAAGAACATGATTTCAATACACATGCAGTGATAATCCAAGTAAAAAGAGACCTATTCAACTCAATCTATTGAAGCTGCAAAGTGCGTTGAAGAGTTCTAACAGAGGTGGGTTTTTTTCATGAAGGAATATTGAGGAAAATGGAACCCTGCATTAAGAACCTTTTCAAGGCATTATATGGAAATTTTTTTTTTGTTTTCTTTCAAGACTTTATGTCCTGTATCATATATTTCAGTGCAGTTAACATTTTTTCCAAACGAAAAGGATTTGCTTCCCCTTTCTGAAAGTTTTAAGCTGTACAGTATTGTTAGGCCTGAGCTAAAAATTCACCTAAGTTAAGCTATATATCTATGTAAATCAAATATCATTAAAGGAAACTTAATAGTATTCAGGAACACAAATATCTCAAAAAGAGCTTGATGACTGTTTCACGTTATAAATGTTTTGTGAACATTTGAATCCTATTTACTACTTGACCCGATTAAGATACGAACACATACAAGAGAAGTGCCCTAGTGTAGTCCACAGTCTGCAGGAGTGTCTCAAGTCCTTTCTCTCGAGTGATCCCAGAGCACAAGACATGTAGAACCCCTGCCTCTTTAAAGGTGATGCTACAGAAGGGAACCAGAGCACACTATCCTCTCCCAAACGCTGTTTGGTGAATACTTAATGTCTCACCTCTGTTCAGGCTGCTCAGAGCCAACAGGACAGCACAGCACATAGCATACAGACCATCACACAGGGTAGCTTATAAAACAAGGTTATTACAATCAGTTTTACTGCAGCAGCTCAGCTCCAAACACACACAGTGATTCATAAAGATCTGTTTTGGAAAGCTTTCCTAGTAAAAACTTTGAGTTTACCCTATCCTTTGTGAATGGTCAAGGTAACACGTAGAAAGTGTAAGAATATTCATTGCTTATTCATCCTGGGAAGTATGGAAACATCGGTATTCCTCTTTCCCAAATAAGAGTAGTACAGAAAAAGTAAGGCTCATGAAAAGACTCAGGTGCGAAGTCCAAAGACCATGAGCTGGTCCCTAAAGTCCACAGCCAATCATTCACACACATTTTCATTAGGTCCAAGTGGATCTAGACATAATGGACTTATTCAGGAAGCATATTGTACTGTCATCTAGTAAGCAGGCAGATCTAAGGGAAACAACAATAGCCATAGAAAGAGTTCCTAAAATTAAAGGCAGAATTCCTATTTCTAGGACACAAATTACTGTCTTAGGGGAAGATAAAAGCAGAAAAATTAAAATAGTCTTCAACTGTTGAAGAGGTATTCCAGTATACCATCAAGAAAATAAAGAAGCATAAAAAAGTTTTTAAATAAGTAAAATATATAAACCAATGTAAACATTTTAGCAACCAACATAAATAATTGTGGATGTTATCAACAAAGTCAGAAAGTATAGTTGAACTGTAGCCTTTCTCTTAATACAAATCTTTGTCTTGTAAACCAAGACCAGTATTTCTATTCCAGTGAATAAACTGTTTCATTAATTTATAATGACTGATAAAATTTTACACTGTATGCAAGTACGTAGCATTTCCCTTGAACGAATGCTAAAAATATGAGAAATAATAGATGCTGAAGTTCCTTGCTAGATTCCCCTACAATCTTTTCTATATCCCAGTTACACCATTACTTACTAACGTACTTTCAGAAACTGTTAAGTCATTAGGCATTTATTGTAACTTTTAAAGGCACGAATAAATGAAACTTTAATTGAAGTCTAACCCTTAAATATCAGTGAATAATTTACATTTCTTTCAACTAATAATGTAAAATAAGTGATTTCTTTAGAATATTATTACTTGTGCTTCCTTTTGTCTTACAGTCCACTCTTATTTCCAGCACTTTCAATATCCCTCAATATTAATTAGTAAAGATACTATCAATTTCCTTGGTATTAAATTTTGCTCTGATGCTACAACACATGTTGCATCTTTGCTTACAGAAAGTTACTTAAATTTAATAGATTTTCTTGAAGACAGTAAGACTTGTTCTTTCATGTACATCACGGTATTGACTCAGCATCTTAGAATACAATTGTTACACATTTCAGTTTAAGACTGGGAAGGAGAGTAGTGTGTTTATGCTGATAAATATAAATGATAGAAACATCAATGTGTTTCTGCTCTTCAGATGAAACATCCGTGTACTTGCAGTAAACATTTAATTCAGTTAGCAAAATTCTGACACCACTTTCAACTGCTTTATAAATTTATCTCTGTCAAATGACATTTTTCATACTCTATTTTACTTATCCTGAATTATTTATGTTAAATTACATCAAGAAGAGATTCAGAATGAATGACAATAAGTTTCCCATAGAATAATCAGACATCTGTTGTTTTTCACTCAAAGGAATATTTCTAACCTCAGCTTTTTAAAAAAATCCTGGGCTGTTTTTCTACAACACACAAGAGGTATTTCAGAGAAGACATTTTTACCCCACAAAAACATAGATTGAGATGTCAGTATATTATTCTGAGCTTACAGAACTTAGGAACATAACTAAAAGGATTTGTGATTGAAAAATGTGTGTTGGGGAAAGGCTGGCCATAGCTGAGGATAGTCAATTTAAGCATCATTATTCTGTAATCTTTTTTCAGTTTTTTTGCTGCTTGTCATTGCAGTCCTTCAAGCCTGAGTTTATTTTCAGTGATTTCTTTGCCCCGTCACCTACAACTGAGTACATCATCACCCAATCTCAGCTGACTATAAAACATCTTGAGGTAAACTGTATTTGTTTGGTTTTATCTTTTCCCAAGGAAAATGTAGATATCCTCCAGGTCACTTTCTCAGTACAGAAAGTATACATACTGCAGGCGCCTGTATGCATAACTGATAAGGTGGGAGAGAAGAAGAACATAGTCTTAAGAGAATTCATCTAATCACAATTTCTTGGGAAGTTAAAAAAAAACCAAAAAACCCAAAACAACAAGCTATCTCCAGCCCTTGTGCCCTTCCCCTTTCTCCTCTCACTGCATGTAATGGAAATACAATGTTTTCCAGCCTCATTTTGGATGTGAAAAATATTTGCATTGTATCCAAAAAAATAAATATTTACTCAGTTTGCACAGTAGGATATACTTGTAATGTAATGCAGATTTTTGTTTATCAAAGGTCATTTTCTTTCCCAGAAAGGTGCATGAGCTGAGCCCTAGACCGACCCCCAGTCTTCTCTGGGAATTGGCTCTGCAGAATTGACTAACCGTGAAATCCATACCAAATCAAGCACAGATAACATTTTCAGAAAAGTAAGCAAATATACATATCCCTTCTTAAACACATTAGGACCTACATTTCATACCTGAAAGCAGGTATCAGAATTTATAATATTTTATTTTTAAAAAAAACTACCACACCTACAAACTCCACATTTGGTAATCTCTAAGCTACAAACACTTGCCTTCTAAGTATCAGTGGTAGGAAAAAAAAAAAAAAAAAGCCTTTTCCATTTTTTTTTCTGGGGGGTTGTTATAGATCAGGTTTCTCAGCAGAAACCTTACAAATGACGGTGGTACGACTCCTCTGTACCCCAGATGGCTTACACCGACACCACTTTCTTTGTCATAATAAAAGTCAGTGGATAGGTTGATGTTTTGCTCATTCTCTGAACACCCTGGAAGTCTCAGCACAGAAAAACCCGCAAGACTGAAACATGCTATCTTGGGCTATTCCTTCTTGGCTTACTATCCTGTTGCTTCCCAAGAGAAGCTGAAAGCTGTGAGATACACTAGTGGACTGGTGATCTCACCTTCAAAATTGTACTGTGCAAGAATCTAACCCTGCAGTTCTAATCTGAGGAGCTGCCTGATGGTTAGAGATGCACCTGCTATGGGGACACACCTTCACTATCATGTACTGGTATCTACTCAGGAACAACTCACCACTCAGTCCCTTTCAACACAAAGAAGCTATATGTCATTTCTTGCTAGTAAGAAGCTTGGATTCCTTTGAAAATTAAAATTAATGGCAACTTTGCATGTAAAGTTTTTTTGAAAACTCAGCTATAAAAGAAACATTCAAGAAAAAAAAATAAATCAAAAAACCTCAGAATTTGGCTGGTACCAAAACACAGACTTGTTAAAAGAAACTCTTTGGTCTCCAGAACTGAGGAGATATAAAATTAACTGCTGTGGTATGAGGCACCGGAAAAAACTGTGTTCATGTACTGCATAATTTAAAAAATTGTGCAATTAAAGATCTGTATAATTTTTCATAACGTTCTAACTGCAGCTTCCATAAAACCCATAAACTGGATTGTAGTATATAATTATTAGGCCAGCATTTATGGCTTTGCTTATTATAGCACTCTTATTTTCACACTGTTATTAACAGAACCAATGCTAAGTAAGCATAGCTCTAAGTAGTATTAAGCATGAGCATGACATTCTGGAAAAGTGAAAGATGTGCTGGTTTGTGGGTTTTTGGGGGGAGGGGGGGTTGTGGTTTTATCAGTTTTGGGTTTTTAAGAAAAAGAAAACCCACTGAAGCAGTAAACAGTGTACAGGAACAGGCTGGTGGGAAGTTTGCAATTTACCATCACTCATCGATAACTCTCAGAGTTTAAGTGGAGGAATGAAAACAAAAGCAAACAGGAAAGAAAATAATACAAACATCTGAAGACATGCTTGCTTGCTCCCAGTGAAAATCATGCAACTTTGGTTGGAATCCTTAAGCATATGAGGAAAGACAGTTACATCATGACATCTTTTCATGGGTCCTTTCATGTTTTCCGTTATTTATAACCAACATTACCTTAAAAAAGCAAAAGTAGGAAGGAAGAAAATTCTCATTAACTGCAAAGATAAATTCTCCCAAGCAATATCTGCAAAACTATTACTATTTTAAAATAGCTGGGCGCTCATTTTTTTTCTGGCTTAAAATTTTCAAGTCTCCAGAAGCTAACCTGAATCTGCTCAGCATGGCTAGACGAATGTCCTTGTGTAGGTGCTATGCCAGACACAGAGCCTTTGGGAATGACTGATTAAGCCCATGGAGTCTTCTCTCATTTTCTTGTAAACCAGTTTGAAATAAAATGCGTAAGGGTCATACAATCACAGCTAACCACAAGCTCAACCGTGTTCTCATCTGCATTTAAGTCATAAGATGATGGGTCTCCGCTACCAATCGTATCTCATAAACTGGCATAAAGCAGACAAGAGAGACATTGCTCTCTCCTTTTTCCCTTCTCAGCCATCTTCCCTTCCAAAAGTGACACCATGAAAGGACTATTACTGTGTGACTGCTTTGGGGAACACACATAAAGAATAAAGGGATTTTTACTAGGTAGGCAAGGACGCAGGTCCAGCCCTGTGAAATAATGCCTGTCCAAATTTAGGGACCTTTGTGTGCCTGTATGTAGTGTATATGTCCCGAAACCTAGATGCCACCAGCACAGGCCTTCAGAGCTGTAATGGGAATGAGGGAAGGGGAGATCTTCCCCCACCTCCCCCTTAAACCATGGCGCAGTTACATAGTGATTTTGCCATGTTTATTCCAACCTAAGGCTTTATTCGCTCTATATGGATTCTGCAGGTTCTCTTCAAGTAAACACTCCAGAAAAACTGATGAAAGCCAAGCTCCACATGTGATCTCACAGGTTCTTCTGACTCAGGTCTGTTATTTTTGGTTCTTGGTGTACACAAGAAACATTTACCCTTTTAACAAATTCTTTTTAGCGGAAAGATAAGTTGTTTGGGTTTGGTTTCATTTACAAAATAAAATCTCCCAAAAGAGTTACTGCTTCTAGCCTGAATTGTGACTGCGGTACCTTGCATTTTCCATGTTTTATTTACCTTCTTGTGGTATCATTCACTTCCAGGAGGATTCTTATAGAGGACTGAAAACAGGTATAACACAGGGAAGAGTAACTTTCTCTTCCCGCTTCCCTTTCATTTAGACACATGACATGTGGACTCAAGAAAAACCAAAACAAGTCTAACCTACCTATAGTTTTGGTAGCTTCTACAGTAGTTTTTTCCTGGGTGTGTCTGATATTTTAGCTCATCTATGCTATCTGAAAAGCACAATCACAGTTAATTTTCATTGTTATTCTTTATTCATGGTGTGGAAATATGATGTAACTAGACATATGGAAGATTTTTTTGTAAATCTTTGCTATGCCATACCTAGTCTCCTTTAAGTAAATTTGCATGCTTCAGGGCTACAAAGAGAGTTAATTGGTCCTTTCTGCTCACAATAACTGGAAGAATCAACCTAAACTGCTTTGTACACATAAAGTTGAACCACTAACTATATCTTTTAGTATGATCAAACAGCCTGATTAGAGAATTCCCTAGATCTGACACCTTTTGATAAACTGCAAATCCTGATAAAACAAAGTAAAGAACACAGTATACAACATTAACAGTTCAAGATTAGAAGATAAAACAAGAAAACTGGTTTAATACAAGAAAAGAGATTATCCAGGCTGCTTGGTCATTCAGAAAAATGCTAGCCTTCACCATCATGGACGAGGGAAAGAGAGTTTATGTACCTGAAAACCTGCCTGCGTTTTTTCCCCAGTTGTATCAGATCATTTGGTAATTATATTTATTTGTATTTGATGTTTATTTAACCTTGTGCCTTTTGCAACTGTGGTTTAGATAAAATGATCTACTAACTGGAAATAACCAATTCTATTAAAACCTGACTTTAAGTTATTCTTTCACAGACTTAAAAAGCTAAGTCAGGGATTCAAAAAAATAATCTTTATATATACATGTTCGCACAATTCAGTGCACTGAAAATAATTTTAAGTTTTCCTTCTCAGAGTTAACAGGAAGAAAGCCTCACAAGCAGCTGATTATTAAGAAATTATATAATAATATTTGATTAAAACTCAAATCTACTGAATTTTAACGACACTTAAAATTTATGCAAACTATTTTAATTAATAAATACACCTAAAATGAGTGAAAAATAGTTTGCATGGAAGAGACAGAAAGCAATGGAAGTAAGCATAAAGTATGTGTTATGGACTCTGTACATTCCCTTCCTACGTCATTATTTCAATCTGTCGCAAAAGGAGAACACAATGGACAAGCATCAGTGGGTAGAAAGAATAAGAATGGAAGCAAAGTCTTGAATTTAAAAGGAAAAATTAAATCTTACATTGAATTAATAAAAAAACGTATAGATGCTTGCAAGCCAGAATCAACATGAAATTATTACTGCTTACTCTACACTTAACAGATAATAGCTAGAGGTCCTTAAATACAGCTTTGTGGTTATTTTCTACCTTCAGATGCTTGCACTTACATAAAATATCAGGTCTGAAAACTGAACTCATTCAAAAGGCATTTTCCTTTCAGAGGGAAGATATTGAAACAATCTGAATCAAATTCAGGAGGGAACAGAGGAAAGTCACCGACTTTATTTCTTGTTGAGAACTTATTGATCACATTTTTAGTTTTCACTTACACATTGCAGGATTAAAAGCAGGCAGTAATTTGCTGAAAAAAAGATATTCTATGTGGAGGAAGCTTCCTTGAGATCTTATTTTATGGCTTAAGAGAAAATTAGGTGGAAAAGAAGAAACATGAATCTGCTAAAACCACTATCAGACATATTCTCAACTGGATCTGGGTATGTATGTGAATTTCTTAAGAGTACAGGGAGTAACACATACTGATGTGCAGAAACAGAATCTGCTATAGGTTTCCAGTTGCCTACCTCACTCATAATTGAAAAACCTTTTATAGATGAAAATTTGCAAGGGAGAGAAAATTCCTGCTAATGAAGCAGCAGCAGCAGAGAAAGACTAATGAAGCATTTGTGGATGGGGCAACTCCCAAGAAAAAGGATGATAAAAGCTAAAGTCCTAAAGGACTTAGACACTTAAGATACAACATACCCCTATCTCTAGGACATGCCCACATTATGCTACACAGAGTTGGTCATGTGTCAACTCTATGTTCACGTCCCAGCACAGGAATGTGCAGATGTATCATCTTAGCTTCTAGATATAATGGGTTTTGCTAGCACAACATTGCACCTGAACAAATAATTGCTGCTCATTGTCAGAGCCAACCAGCATGCACAGTGCACTACGTTTACATATCTATGTTATCATCAAATCTCAATCTCCAAACCTCTTTCTGAGACAGCTTGGATGTCCTTTGATGTCCTACCCTCTAATCACCTAAAAACTGTAGAAAATACAGAGTTAAATGCTTTGTCCCATTACACAAAGCCTCAAAAACTTATGTACTTTCTCTGATGTCTCAGATTGGGCACTTCTATCATTTTGGAAACCTTCAAGTCTGCCTTTGAAGGAAGTCTCACAGAACTGAGTTCAGGAGGAAGACGACAGGACTTACTACTTAAAAAAACCAAGTCTTATTTTGTTTAAAATGTCAACTTTTCAATAAAATATGCTGACGGTGAGGTATTGCTATAGGTCTAGACTGCTCAGGAATAGACTGCAGAATTCTATTCTGCAGTTTTGTTTATTTAAATATAAATCAGGAAATTAAACTAATTAACTTAAACAACTGACATGCTTAAAAGTGAAACAGTGATTTAAAACACCAAAGGTGTGAGATTTACTCTAGCCTTCTGAAGTAGCTTTTTACAGTTAAACTTAAAGAATTAAAAGGTGAGCATGTATTACTTTTCTCAAATTTTTCTGTTTAACAATTCCAATTGTTTCATTTAGAAATTCTGTCACAGATGTCTGAAGCTGTTAATTTATTTATATATTTATTTTTATCTCCACCACGCAGAATAGTCATTTACATAAATCTACTCACTTCTGTATAACACAATTCAGTGGCAAAATATATTTCTGAAGGGAAGGAAATTATTTTAAATACTTCAAACAGACTGAAAGGCTACTTATAAAAAGGCAATAAACCTTAGGAAGCAGATACCAGGATTCATGTCACCAAAACTGAATACACACTCTTAGCACATTATTCCTGATTTGCCTGGTTAATGTGAAAAAAAAAACAAACAACCAAACCCAGTAGTTATAGGTAAGATTTAGTTGGGAGGAGGGGGGGGGGAAGAACAAGAGTCTGAGTTCTATTTTGATAATCCTGCTTAGAACTGTTTCACAAATTAGTACAGTAACTTGCCTGACAAGCATGTAACACCCTATTCTATACAACTGGCACAGGTTCAAAGTAGATAGAAGAATAATGAAGACCAAAAAAAGCCCAAACAAACAAAAAAGTAGCTTCAACTGCTTTTACTAATCCTCCCTTGTAGAAGCAATGGATATGCCACGCAACTGTAAGCAGCAAACTGCTTGGGGAAAGAAAACCAGCTGTGGAACAGAAACTGGACACCTGAAGCTGGAATGAGGAGGAATTTACGTACCTCCTCCAGAAAATCATCTTTGTTCGTATCTTTCAGGGTAAGGGATGTGTGCTGGTTGTGGCTGGGAAAGAGCTCATATTCTTCACAGTGGTTGGTATGGGGCTGTGGTTTGGATTTGTGCTGAAAACAGCATTGATGACACAGGGATGGTTTCATTCCTGCTGAGCAGCGCTCACACAGAGCCAAGGCCTCTTCTGCACCTCACCACACCCCACCAGCAAGTAGGCTGAGGGTGCACAAGGAGTTGGGAGGGGACACAGCTGGGACAGCTGACCCCAACTGACCAAAGGGATGTTCCATACAGTATGGTGTCATGCTCATCATACTGTGATGGTTAAGGGAACAAGGAGGAAGTGGGGGGATGTTCGGACCGATGGGAGTTTTTCTTTCCACATAACCATTACGTGTGACAGAGCCCTACTTTCCTTGGGATGGCTGAACACCTGCCTGCCCATGGGAAGTGGGGGATGAATTCCTAGGTTTGCTTTGCTTACATGGCTTCTGCTTTACCTGTAAAACATTTTTTTGTCTCAACCCACCAGTTTTCTCACTTCCACTCTTCCAATTCTCTCCCCCATCCCACCACGAAGCAAGCAAAAGGCTACATAAAGCTTAGCTGATAGCTGGGGTTAAACTACTAAATGAGGTGACCCAATTCATGACAGGCTTTGAGGGCTGGCAGACTGACTGAAGGCAAGAATTTCTGGTAATTCTAGGTTGATCCCTAAGTCTTAGCAAAATAAAGAAAATACAGAGCACATACCTTTGTTCTTTATTTCCTCCATGCTGACACTAAAAAATGCTCAATTACCATGTTTTCATTCAAGACTATTTAGTGGTCTGCTTCCTACACTCACACTGTATAGGAAAATTCAGCATATAACACAGTGTTTTTGCTTTTTCACCTTATGGCTTAATGCCTAGTAGGGAAACATGGCAATGTGTACTTTTAAGAGCCAGAAGTCAGGTACATTTGATCCTCATTGAAGTCTTTCTTCAAAATAATTATAAATACATAATAATTGAAAGGGGCCTACATTATACAAGCGTGAACTTACATATTATAAATATTTGCAATTTCCACATTTATTAAGAATAACAGGTGTAGAAAAAGGTCACCCTTTTCACATGCCTAAGTAAAATACCAAAATATTTCAGGTTGGTTGCTGTAATCATGCTTCTCAACAGAATAGGGAGTCAACTGTGCCTGGTAACAAAACTGTTCAGGAAAAAAGAGGAGGAAAAAAAAAGGACTGATTGGCTTTTTCCCCCTCTGCTGAACTGAATTGAAAAGGGGTGAGAGAGTTTTTTTTCTTTGTTTTCCTTCAGTGGAAGAATACTAGGTGCTCTGAAACAGAAAGCATGAGAGACCTGACACACACTATTTTATAATGCAGCACATGCCATGAAGGAAAGATGTTTGAAATCCCCAGAGCAAAATTACACCTCTTTTTGTTTCGTTATGGACTTAATGATAAACCAATTTTTCCAGAAGGCCTAACTCACCATCCTACTCACTTAGTAAACATCAGAATTACACAAAAGTTTCTCATCTGTCTTAAAAGGAACAAGTCAAGTACGATAATTTTCAAAATGATACTGGCATATCTTTCTTGTGTTTTTTCACATTTGTGTTTTTGGAAAGTTAGCTTTCTGGAAGAAAGAGGCACAGGGCTAAGACAGTAAAGTTCATAAATAGTTGTAGTATGAAAATTGATAATTATGGATTAAAACTGAAAAACAGCATCTGAAGTTTCCTTTGAGAAAGTATTAGTAAAGCAGAAAATGACAATGATAAAATTCAATAGAAGAGGACAGGATTTAACAATTCTATTTCATTGCAAAACCAGGAGGGTATGTATTTTAAAGAATTTCACATGAATTTAAGTAGCAGATGGGAGTAAGGGAAAGGATGGGACTAGAATCATAAGACAAAGTTGACATGAGCACAGGAAGGGAGCAGCAAGCAGAGGCAGGGCAGGGTCAAGAATACCAGCAGGCAAGTGACGGTAAGAGAGATGTACCACAGAGAGCTAAAGTCTATTCCAGATTTTGGAATTTCACTGGTGTTTGAGAGTCACACCATTTCTCTGTTACCTACAAAATAGGGTTTTTTGTCTCAATGGAAAAAACACACTTCTTGTTCCTAAGATATTAAGAAATGTAAAGGAGAATAAATTACTGACACCGTTTTATTTTACACACAGACGTCTGTTGAGAAGTCAAGTGCCGCACTAGAAACCTGAAGTTTATCCCTCAAAGTTGCCACTTAATACTGGATAAGTACATGAATCAAAGTTATCATGAGTACACATTAATTCATTTTTCAGGGTACTTAGTTGTAAAGACAGAGATGTGGTCAAACTGACTATTCACAGCTACATCGGAAAACAAGGAGAGCAGTTCTTTAAGCATGCACAATCGCTTCCTCCAGACAACTAGTCTGCTCTCTGACTTACCAACTTTTCTACCCCCAAATTTTTAATCTACATTCTCAGTGTCTCACTTCTGCAGCTCTAAAATAAGAGCAACATCAATGTGCCTAGGAATTCTCCACTGGAGTTGCTTGCTTCTTGTTCCCTAGTGGCAAGTGTCATCCTGTCAACCTTGGAACACACGTAAAGCAGGTGAAATCTATGCCGCCCCTTCAGACAGGCATGCTTAGGTGTGCATCCAGCCCCACAGGTGAAGCCCCATGGACAACGGTGCCAGACCCTCCACCAAGTTCCTCTATTCCTAACACCAGCACCCCATCCCCCAGAGGCTGGGATGCAGGACTCAGACAAAGCTGTACCTCCTGGCTTTCGCCGTTTGTGTCTGGGGAATGACAATGGCAATCCTGTGAGTACCTGCACAGACAGCAACGCCCTGTGCACGGACTCAGAGTGAGAAAGAGATCATCTAATTAAAGGCTGGAAAGGCCAGTTAAACCTGCATGGAAAAATCTTCATTCTGGCATTTCCTACTTTTTAAATGAGTTATTTCACTATATTAGTAACATTCTCATAATATTTTCCCCCTGAATGTATATAGCTATATATTAAATGTATACATGAAAGTTATTCTACTTAATAGAGTCTGTTACATAAAATAGAATTCTTTCTGTTACAATACCAATACAATAAGTGGAAATACCCAAAAAAAACTAGGGAAGCAATGAAAACTAGCAAAAGACTGAATTACAATTGTGTTGGGCTAAAGAAACCCTACAAAAAGAAAAGAAGAAAAAAAAAAAGCTGCCACATGACAAAAATCAAACTGCTGCTGAAACTAACGTCCAGCAAAAAAGAGCAAAGCACAGGATACATCAAAAAAAATCCCATTTTTCAATAGCACACCAGTCTTCAGGATCAGTGAAAACTATCTAATTGACAGATAATTTTATATTCTTGAGGTGAGCTACCTTTAAAATCACAGACAAGATCACTGAATGGAAAGCTAAATCTCAATGGATGAAACAGAATAAAAATTGGATCTGATGTACCTAGCTCTCCAATTACCAAGCTAAGTGTTCCAACAAAGGGCACAGGCAGATATGTGACAAGATTCTCTGTGAGACTGGTAACATCATCTTGGGCATTTTATCTCAGAAGAATAAATGAAACAACGTCCTGAAAAAATAGTATGTATAGCAAGAAGGGTCAATAGGATTTTTAGCAGAACCAACTATATACTGAGTTGCTAAAATATATATCAGCATTGGAAGCTAAACACACAAGACTCTCATATGCCTAGAGTTGGAAAGGCAGAGGAAGAGCTTTAAACAAGCCAGAAGACAGCTGTTATACTCCTTTCTTTTCGCATTCACATGATATCCTTATAACTTTGGTGGCAAGAGACTGATTACACATACCATTTCCCTTGACAGAGGAATCCACTGCCAGAACCAGCTGACAGTGAAATATCGGCATGAAAGTATTGGTCTGGCCAAGAGGGAGTTAATGTTCCCAGTAGCAGCCCCGGCCCTGGTCCAGCTGCCCACTAGTACCAGCAAGGTGTTGGTAACACCCCGGGGCTCTGTCTACTGCTGAGCGGGGCTGGCACACAGCAAGGCTGGTGGCCCAGCAGCCCCCCTCACCAGCAGGCTGGGGGTGGGCAACATCCTGGGAGGAGGCACAGCCAGGGCAGCTGACCCCACCTGACCACAGGGATATTCCATACCATATGATGTCTGCTCACCAGTAACAGCAGAGAGAAAGAGGGAGGAAGGGGCAGGTGGGTCTTTTGTTATTTACAACCCTGGTCTTCCAGAGTGACCGCTATCCATGCTGAAGCCTCGCTTCCCAGGAAGTGGCTGGACATTGCCTCCTGATGGATAGGAAATAGAGAATACATCTTATGGTTTTCCTTTGCTTCCACACACCACCTTTGCTTTTGCTTTCTTCAACACCCTTCATCTTAACCCATAAGTTTTTTTCCTCATCTTATTTTCTCCCCTCCCTGTCCAGCAGAGTGGCTTGGTGGGCACCCGGCCTCCAGCCAAGGTCAAGCCACCACAATTAGCAAAGATTCTTCTAGAAAAACTTTTTTGAAATAAGAAAGAAATTCTTACAGCTGACCAGATGTTACCACTAATGAACCAAAACATTTCCTAAAATAAAGATCTGTAGAAAGCAAACCCTCTCATCCAAGGAATTCCAGCGAGGTAGTTCCATGAGGTTAACCAATCAACAGCCTTTGTATTTACCACTTACTTAAACTGAAACGTCATTAGGAAATACTGCTAGTCCTTTTGGAGGTTTGGTGTGAGGCTACACCATCTACACTATTTTCTGAAAGAATGGAGTTTTCCTCTATAAAAATATAAAAAGCAGCCGTGAAATTCAAGCCAATATAAACCACCTAAAACCCTAGAAGGTTTGTGAGTGCTCAGTTCTCTCTGAAATTCTTACTTCATTTAGCAGAAGCTACTGTCAGCTGTAGCAGATCCCTTGCACAGACACTATCTGCTTCAGCACCCTTTTGCCTCCCACGGAATCTGTAATTTTCACATCTTTTGTATCAGTGATCAGTACACACTCCAAGCACGCTGGCCACTGTTGAAATTACTTCATTTAAGAGAAATGTTCAGCCAGAAGCTGCTGTGGGGGGTGCAGAAACCACAGGAACAGAATGACTATTTCTTTCGGGGAAACAAATACCTGGCATTTACTTGCCGTGCTACACTGAGGGGAGAAAGCAGACATGTAAGGAGATGTCTATTTTCTACTTACAGGCTCGAGGCTGCCAAAGAAATATGATCAGGACCTTGGCTTTAGTTTCAGTTATGGTTTAATCTCCCTACAGCAAAGCTGGCATAGAATTGGCTTTTATTTTTAGATGTTGGAAAATACTGCTAAGCATTCTAACAAAGCAATGACAAGCGCCTGTTTTTAAGAAGGATTAGTTTGATTTTCTTGTTTTTAAAAAAAGAAACCACAAATACATCTCAAGACAAGATAACAAATCTAATCCTCACAACACCATCATGATGCTCTTCCCCTCCCCCCACTTCCTCCCTGACACAGGGAGCAGTTGCCTCAGAAGCAAGAAATGCCAGCACCCAGGTGGTACCATGCTTTCTGTACCAGGCCACTGCTTCGACAGGTGGACACTACCATTCCTCAGGAAGCAATCCAGCCTTCCACCAGAGAAGAATCATGACCTGCCCTGTTTGAATTAGCACTGGATAGTTCCCAGATGAGTTAGTTCAGCTGAAGCCTAATTAAATCATATCCCTTGCATCTTGACTGTGTTCCTGTGTGTCTAGGACAATGAATGAACACACGTCTTTTAGGAATAGATCTTTAAAAAAAATAATAAATTAAAAGCCTCCTTTTAGATTAACTATCAGTCAGAGCACAAAGATTTCAGCTGTAGCTGTTGTGATTTGTCTGTCCAAAATGAACCTCTCCAAGGAGATGTACTCATAAGAGCTGGCTCTGTCAAAAGTCCTTATTAAGCTGCCACTAAAGAAACAACTTCAGAGGAAGAAGCCTTTAGTTCTAGCATCCAACTTGAGAAAGTTAGGGAAGAGCTGCTGAAGGTCAAGGCTTCTAGAAGCTTTCATGAAAATGCCAAGAAGTGGTGTTAAAGGAGAGATCATCACTAGTGTCTTTACAAACAGCAAAAGAAATTCAGCTTTATTTAAGAAGTGTCCTTCCAGGTTACTTAGTTAACAGTAAGACAAAGAAGGTTTCAGGGTTCAGAAGAAAAAACAGGATACAATTACACAGAGAACAAAAATATAATCACAGAATCACAAGGTTAGAAAAGACCTTTAAAGATCATCAAGTCCAACCGTTCCTGTCCTAAGCTAAACCATATCCCTAAGTACCTCATCTACCCTTTTTTTAAATACATCCAGGGAAGGTGACTCAACCCCCTCCCTGGGCAGCCTGTTCCAGGCCCCAACAACTCTTCCAGTAAAAATTTTTTTTTTAACATCTAATCTGACCCTGCCCTGGCACAGCTTCTTGCCATTTGCCCTTGTGCTATCACCTGTCACCTGGCTGAAGAGACCATCGCCCACCTCTCTACAACCTCCCTTCAGGTAGTTGTAGGTGGTGATGAGGAGGCTGAGGGGAGACCTTTTCTCCAGGCTAAACATCCCCAGCTCCCTCAGCCACTCCTCATATGATTTGCCCTCCAGCCCCTTCCCCAGCCTGGCTGCCCTTCTCTGGATGTGCTCAAGGACCTCAATGTACTTCTTATGGTGAGGAGCCCAGAACCGGACACAGTACTCGAGGTGTGGACTCACCAATGCCGAGTACAGGGGCACAATCACCTCCCTAGACCTACTGACCACATTGATACAAGCCAGGATGCCATTGGCCTTCCTGTCTGCCTGGGCACACTGCTGACTCATATTCAGCCTGCAGTCAACCAACACCCCCAGGTCCTTCTCTGCCTGACAGCTCTCCAGCCAGACTCTGAAGGAAGAGATAAAGCTAATCCATAGCTAAATGTGCTGTCTGTGTTTACCTGAGCTAGTCTGTCCCAGAAAATTCTTGCACTTGTACACCCCCATCTTCCACAAATTACATCTGAAGATGGACTATAAATAGCCATTGTTCCCCGCAACAGGTAAGCCCTTCTGCAAAGAATCCCAGGCCACGTTGCCCATCTGTTATCAACAACAAAACATTACAAAAAGCACAGACAGCATATGGGGTAAGCACCAGTCCAGGAAAAACACTAGGCGTGTGTGAAGCAGGGCCCTAGGTGTGCTTTCCATCACAGGTCATGCCCTGTTTCAAATGAGCTGCCACATAACTGACCTAAGAATTAGCAAACTTTGTGAGTGAGGTTTGCAAATACATCAGAATAATGTAGCTCCTAACTAGGAAGCCAGCAGTACGCAGCATCCAGCGGCAAGAAAAGTTGTTTTTTTGCAGAGAGCACTAATAGGAGTGCAGGGACAGGGATGATGGGGCCAGGCACATGTGGAAGCTGCAGGAGAAATAGACCCAGAGAAGGGCTGTCTGAGCAGCAGGAGCTATCAGCATCCATATCAGCCGGTCTGTAAGTCCCGAGCATTGCACACAACTGAGTTGCTATTTCTCTAGACCCCAGGAAGGAGGCAGCAAGGAAATCCTCTTAGGAAGAAGTGTCATCCCAGTGTGCTCCAACAGGGAACAGAGAGGATCTCCCAGACACACAGGCATTACCAGCCTGGAAACCCCAGGAAGGCGGGCAGGGCTTGGCACCAGGGCCCTCATGATCCCCAGCATCCAGATTGGGACTGGACAGGCTGCCTAGGTATGACAAATATCTGGGGACCTGGCAGTCAGACACACGTCCTAGTGCTCGGGACTATGTGGTTGAGGATCAGCAAGTCTCATCAGTTTTGTTTTAAAAAGGAATCCCATTCCCCTCCTGTAAAGTCTTTCACTAAGATTTGCTATGGTATTGCTGACACTGAAACATTAAGTGCTATGTTTGAGCCACAACTATTTCCACAGGCAGTTTTGAGCTGACCACTGTTACAGATGGGACCACCCGAAGTCAGACAAGAACTGGCATCTGCAAAAGGTGTGTTGCTCCTGAACAGTCCTGACTGACCTCTGATAATTGCCTTAAGATTACAGCATCATCATTTGTACTGTAACATGGAGTACATGGATTGCATGGCAATTCACATTTCAGCTGAAAAGATGAGGGGAGAAAAGCTCACATGAACCTGTGGTCTGTGGGAAGGAACTGTGGCACACAGTGTTCCCTTACAACCATCACAACAACATGTCTCACAGAAATGTCTTTCTCTGTAGCAAAGTCACCCATCTTGAGGAAATCTGAGGGAAGGACAACAAGAGAACAACCTTTCTTATGGTTTTAATAAGTTGCCATTTAAAATTCATTCTGGAGAAACATTTGGCTGAGGTAAAAAATAAAATAAATACATAGATGAATAAAAATTAATACTTTCTTTCATTGTCATTAAACATTTCCATCCTGGCATTAAATAGTTTCTAAATGATTTTAGTTCTAAGCCAAGAGATATAAAGTTAAAACTATAAAGCTTTGGTCCTTCAGCTTCAAGCCTTCAGGGAGCCTCTACAGTTACTATTTTCCCAGAGGTATGGCTGCTTACTCTGAGTTGTTACTCCACAGAAGGGAGAAGAAAATTGTCTTTAATAAGACAATTTGTGAGTCCATCCTTTAATTTTAAGCTCAAGTCATAGCTCCTTGCAACCTTGCTCTTCCTTATGAGTGTTTGTGTGCACACACATATTTCTAACTTGTTTTGTTATATATAATTTATTTGTATTTGACATTTTGCTGTAGAAAGTGTTAAAAAGAACTAATTAAAAAGGTTCTAAAAATTCATTGTTGTCATCTGGAAAACAGTAATGTAATCTCTATTTAGAGTGAACATTCTTAATAGCAGCAGTTTCAGTACAACAGCTTCTTTGAAGTATCTATAATGTCATGGCAACCTGGTATTTATATTGCATATAAATTCAATTATTTAATAGCTTTGAGTGTACTATCTGCAAAACACTATTAATCATTTTATTAAACAAAAATATGTATCTTTTTGTCTACACATGTTCATTTCCAAAATAATTCTTACTTCTGCATTACTCTTTATAATTAGTAGAGAAATACTCTTTTTAAGCCTTGATTTAGCTTTCTAAGCTTGCTCTTGGTAAGCAATCTAAATATCTGAGCTTTAAAAACAAGCTTAACTTAGCTTATTGTGGGGGGTGGTGGTAAGATACAGAGTTGAATGCTTGCAGTTACTGAATTTTCCAGTGTCAGTATTTGCAAAGGAAATGTGCTTATAGTAACGGATCCCCTGTAATCTTTGTATGTTTTCAGTCTCATACAAGTAGACATCAAGCACGTGAAGACATACACACTACTTGGATCACTACAATGAAGGTGGCAATATTGCCCATGTCATCAGTGATTGCATCACAGAACTGGGTTTATGATTTCATCACTTTACAATAGCATCAGAACATACAGTTAGATAATGGTGTTTATGGGTTAAATTCAGTGTTCTGAATAAAGTTCATACACCATTTCTCTGTTTTCTTTGTGAATATAACCTGCAACTGCACTGAATTCACTCCACCAGTCCTTATTCTTTTTTCCCTCAGAGCAAGGCTCTGCACTTCCCAAAGCCCAGGCATGCTGCATGAATGCTCCCATAACCTTCTCCGGAAATTAGATCTTCGTATTTTCCCCTCAGTCTACAGAAAACATGTACTTATATGACTGACTTTGGTGCTTGAATCCACAAAATTGTGCTAAAGGACTAAGGAAAAAGCCAAGGTGAAATAGGCACACAGAGGAAAGCAGGTAATCTCACCCAACCTTTCTGAGATGATATATAAGTATATATATATATACATACACACACTCAGATCTGTAAGTGTGTGGTGGTTCAGCCCCAAGCAGAGGCTGAACACAACAGGACGCTTGCTCACTCGCTGAGGAGACACAGACAGGGGTGGAATAAGGACAGTTTATTGACAAAATCACAATGAAAGGGGAACAACAACAGCCCACAGCAATTTTCAGTTACACCCAGTAATAACACAGAATACCTTACCCACCTGACGATCACAGAGTGCTGCACCAACACAAGGACAGACCTAATGCCCTAGCCACACTTGGACTGCTCTGGAGGCACCCAGGAGCACCCCTCCCCAACCAGCCCCTTTTATGGGGGAGTGATGTCAGGTGGTGTGGAAACAGCCCCGGGCTAACTCGGCTCACCTGGGCTAACTCAGCTCACCTGGGCTGGCTGCTTGCGGAGTGTAACTCTGGCCTGTCCAGAACCAGGCCAAAGTGCAACGAGGAACATATACAAGGGAAGGCTTTTTCTGAGGAATATCTTGATCAAATAGTACTCGCTCACTTTGACAATACTTATAGCCCAAGTCAAGCTGGAATGGAAATAATTTAAAGAAACCTGAACTTCATCGGAATAACTCAGAATATGGCTTATGGGCGTGCTGTTGCCTAAGCTACTTTGTTACTATTAAAAAATTTTTTTGAAACTGCTCTTAAGATGAAAAAATCCTGTCTTCTTGTTCATGCCTGTTTCAATACAAGCATGTATTTTTTCACATCAGTTTAATATAAATTGATTTTTAAGAGTCAAACTCCATCAATAACATTTTCTACATTATTTGCCAAAAGGGGCAATGTATGCCACATGTAAGTTAAGAATAACACTGAGGTATTAAAAAACAAAGTGATTCCAGTTCAGTCCCAAAGTATAATCAAAGCAATCAAGGAGCTTCTTTCTAAGGTGTGGGAATTCCATGGGATTAAAATGTAACTCAACTGCGTTCAGCAAGAGAAAGTGGGAGAGTATGTTTCAGAAAATGTAATTATTAAAAAACAGGTTTCATGAAAAACTTCTTCAGTTGTCTGTCATCTACTGGATTTGGGCATCAGATAATGAACAGAAGTCGTCTGCTTCCTCTATGTGTGGAAAATGTTACTGAGGTAATAATGCTGAATGGTATGGTTCACTGTAACTCAGTAATATTTTGGATAGGCGTGATAAGATGGTGTGTGGTGATTAACCTTCATACAGCTATTGCTGTTACTACATTACATATTTATTCTAAATAGTTCTAAAATGTTTCCTTCAAAAATTTTTCTCTCTGCCCTCTTCCACATGAGTATTTCTTGTTTTGACAAATCATCATTTTATATACAAACTCAGTTAGGAATAATAGATACTAGGTTGAGTCAGGTAATTAAAGTTCCCCTACATTTTTTAATAGATCTGTAAATAGTAAAATATTTTTTTCAGGTGCAGATTTTGAAAAAATAAAATACTTGAAAAGTTTTGGTGGCCAGTTTTATTAGTTGAAATATTTTGGATAATTAAAGTAACTCCTAGAAAATATGTGCTTTTCAAGTGATCAGCAGCTTTGAAAAACTTCAAGGAGAATACTGTCTCCTCTCTGTACACCATATCACCTCCTATCATTACTATTTTTTTAATAAAACTTAAGTTAATCATATGAAAGAAGTCATATCTGCATGAAGTATTACTGATTGCTTTTCGTAAAAAAAGTGCATTTGATTTGTGGATGAAAGTATTGTAGACCATAATCACAAGGTTTGCTTAGCCAAAAGGTTACCATCCTTCAAGGATTATTCAGGCATGTTTCAAGGACTTTAAATATGGAAAGTGGTGGACTTTTTTTTTTTTTAAATGTGGCCCAAAATCTTAATATTCATTCTCTCAACTACTACATAAAGTGTTTCTTCTACTACACAGGCATATTTGATATAAAAAGGGTTTTATGCTTTCAAATTTTTTAAATGAGAGCACTCCTATCTGACATTTCCATTTAAAGACAAGTGAATGTTTACAAAAATAGTATTATACAGGTCCATACACTCTGATCATTTAATACTGCCCCTAGTTATTAAAAAAAAACCAAAAAACCAGAATATGCTTGCATTCATTTATGAATTGTGTAGAAGATTTAAGTAGGTTCCAGAGAAGACAGAACTTCTACTAGAGGTAGTGCTTCCTGTATGTTGATTAAATCCAGAGAGTTCATGTACCTACACACATACAGACACAACACTGGCAAGCAAAACAAGCATTTTATTTACCAACAACAGTTTAATGAAATACCTGAACAAAAGACTGCATGTTAGCATAAGCTGAAACTCCAGATTACATTCATAAACACTGGATGTTCACCTGATGTGTGTGTACTGACAGAAAAGGCACCGATGAGTTAAAAAGGCTCAGTGATTAATTTAGAAACAGATCCTCAGCATCACATCAAGAGAACTAATGTTTTAACACTCATCTTTTCTCATGCCCTTCAGAAGAGTAAGCAACAAGTAAGTACGTAACATATGAACTCAAAGGCAAAAACTCAAATGGTGAGAAGCATTCTTCATCATGGTTAAAAAAAAAAAACAACCATAATATTTCTGATAGAATTTAGATGACACCCCCAATCTTAAATGCTTCCTTCAGAAATCTTGCATCCCTCAAGAATTATTCAAAATTATCACCTCCTAAGTGAACATTCATTGTTTCAACAAATCATCATTTTAAACAAAAAACTACTGTAAATAACAATAGAAGGAAATGAGAAAAAAACCACAGTAACTGGTAAATAAAATTGTCCTCAATCAGAAAGATCAAACACACTAGCAAACAGTTACATCTATTACCCTTACTTCCTCTTACACTGCTAATTCTATTTGTCATGTTCTTGATATTCCATATCAAAATCACCTACTGATCACTGGGGCCTGGGACATTTCCATAGAGCTGTAATGGAATGTTTCAGTAACTACTGTCACCTACCAAAACTCTGTAACCCAATGTGATCCCTGCTGTCAAGGAGTTGAGCATCCCCACCCTGGACGGTTCAAGTATGGATACAGCTGCAGTTAACATACTGTTCTGAAGATGGCAACTGCTTCTTTAAATACAGTATCATAAGCCTACATGCAAAATTCAGGCTAGCCTCCCTCTGTGTAACATTCCTTTGCCCTGGGAAAAGCCTGGACACAATTCTAAAAGTAATAAATTTAAACATATGGTATCTGAATGGAACTGTAGCCCCCAATGACTTTAGCTACCGCTATACTAATCTCACTCTTGAAACAAAGGTTTTCTACCAGTAACTTTCCACTAGGTAGTTCCTGACAGAATCCCTTGTTCCTGTGCAGTTTGCAGACATACATCATCACAAGGCTAGAAAGATAAAGTTATAGCTAAATAGTAAACAGCGCCATGAAAGGGTTTCAACAGAGATACATTTTAACCTGTAGACACAGAATAAAGTAACCCTAGTACCCTTACCATGGTTAATTCTCTTAATTAAGTCAGACATAGCTGTACCACTTAAAAGTTTCAGTCTAGAGTACAGAATACCTGCAAAAATGTATATACGCTGCTGAACACTATGTTCCTGGTTTTTCACCCTGGGAAATGCCGCAGTAAATTCACATATCTGGTCAATAGAGAAAGGTCAACATTTCCTGAGAGCCTCTAAAAAGCAATCCAGACGCTCTAAATAAACTGCTGAGATAAAATGGGAGCCATCAAGATCCAATTAGGAAACAGCAGGTCCAGGAACACCGGTAGAATTCAGGCCATTTGAATACAGCTGCATTTTCTCTTATCATTTGAGTACATTTGATCTCTATTTAAAGCTACAATAAAATAGATACAATGACCATGTACATAAATTAATTATGATTGCATCTTTTCAGGTTATTTGAAGCAGGATGGTAGGCCACAATTTCTATCTATAAAAAGGTACTACTCAGATGTATTATGTTGAACAACAGCTTTCAAGTGACGAGCACAAAGAATGATATATTTTACAAAATATGTGGCAAATTTAAAGGGCTTTTCTTTAAAAACCCTCAGCTTGCAGTAGCAAAGCCACGCATGTTTCTTGAGATTGATCCTTCTTAAACTATTACACGTATTTCTCTGTTGTGGATGATTATACAAAGGGAAAATTTCAGTGCAAAGTACTGAACATATGAAAGGTGGGGGCAAGTTACAAGATTGGCCATACAGTAGAAAATGTTTTTTAATACATTGGGTTTACTCAATTTTATTATGGACGTGAACAGAGAAATTAAGATATTCACATACACACACACATATTTCTATTTACTAAACTAGAGCAGATCTAAACAGCATAAAAATTCCACTGCAGGTCTACTGCTACATAGCAATGAATGCATCTTACTTAGGAATCACAGTCTCTAGCCTATCTATAATCCAAAAAGGTACCTCAGTTATCTCCCCTGAAGCAGTATGTTATTCAAGAGAGAGAGTGCGTCAACGAAGTCAATCTCTGAACCTCAAACAAAAGGAAACAATACCCTCTACAACTCAGAAAATGGAATTTTTTGTAATCTTCCAAGCGGCTACACACTACTGTCCCATGTGTGCTCAGACAGCTCATCCCAAAGCAGGTGCTTAGTGGATACCAAAGGAATGGCTTTGCGTGACGGGATGTCTCTCATTTTTCTTCAGCTGAAAGCAATATTCACAGTCTCGACAGAGAAGTCATTCCTCCAATTTTGTATTTTATGACAACTGAGTATCCTGGTTTCTAAAGTGGGAAACCCAGAACTGCTTAGAGTATTGCATGACTTTTCCATGGCTAGGGTTACATGACATCAGCCCTACCTTGGGTGTCTGGTGCTTCCCAATGTGCATTCAGACATACCACATACACGTTCTAGGTAGAAAGTGAAACATCAGGAAATGCCAGGAATGTTGGAACATTTCCAAACTAATCAGCTACAGCACACATTTAATTCTGCCTCTTTTCAGATGATATGAAACACAATCTGAGGAATCACCAGTGCCGTGTAGACAATCTACAAGGGTGAGAGGAGGCAAAAGCACCAAAGCTTTTGCACAAAGTAAAAGCACGACTACTATCTATCCTTCAGTGGTTAAGTAGATTTGTCAACACAACATGCTTTGTTACTGTCTTAACACTGTAACTCATAGCAGATTAGAAAAGACAGCGTACTACATAGCATGGAGGGAAGGGGATAGAGGACGAATACGCCATGATTGTGCTCGTTACAAGTGTTATTAATCCACTGGATAAGCATCAGCACCCACAAGTCCCACCTGCTTTGGAGCTGCGTCCATCAAGAGTTGTGGTAATTGGGCATTTGTTAGAACAGGTTTCAAGCAAAGCAAACTTAACCTAAGTGCATATATACTTAAAGCAATAGTTTATTCATGAACAAATCTGACAGCACACCTATTTATGAAAGAGCAACTGAGAAAAGATCCCTAGATTCCCCTTTATTACATATTGCCACAATCTTTAGTTAACCTGACAGCTGCTGTAGCATGGGTTCAACACAACTATCAATTACAAAGTCTTCACACTCCTGCTAGGCCTCACCAAAGACTCAGTCTCTTCATTAAAATATTGATTGTATTCCAGCAGTTCATATTTGAAGCTTTACTGAAGTGGTTATAAAGATACTCTCAACATTCAGACACGTACACATACTTCTCAAATATGAGCTAACTAGAAGGAATGCAAATCTTTGTATAGTAACATACTCAATAATCTGCTGAAATTCAGCACCTATATTTTTATTCAGATGAATGATGTGCAAATGACAGGAGCATTAATTGACTTAAACATTCCTCATTTCTAAAGTGGCTCATTTGGTGGAGCCACTAATAAATATAACTCTATAATGGCTAAATTAGAGGGCATTTCAAAGCAGCAAATTGATCAAAGTGGTTATTTCTTTCTTGCTTCTAACATAAACAGCAAATAATTTTAGCATGGTGGTGTGCTTGCATGCTTTGTACTTGAAATGCAATACAATGAGGATCTGTATTCTGAAGGAGAACGAGTCTTCCTGACTACAGCATACTAAATATGTAAAAATATATATAAAAACAGTGATCCTTACTCTTTCCCTATTTTGACTGTGCACTAACAGAGGCTGTATCCATCTGAAAAACTCTCTGAAGCCCTGGGTGCAATGTAGCATTCACAGTAGGATTTGCATGTTTACTTACAAAAAAAAAATCTTTTCCTCTTTCAACTTCTGACTTAAGTTTCATTAATATTCCCATTTGTCACGATTTCCATTCACATTATGGTCACTAAGGCCAACAGGATTGCAAGGCAGACTTAAATCATACCTAACCAATGTTATAGATCCGATTTTACGTATCACTCTAATAGAAACTTAGAAATTTCAGTATTCACAGAGGTAAAAATTGAATGCACCAAGACACTGCTTCCTATGGAACAGAAGAGGCTTCAGCAGAAGGTGATAAAAGGGAAGACAATAATCACAGCCATCTCAGACATCTGTATTAGCCATAGTGCTTTCACATAGGAAACTGTGCTTGCACACAGCACAAAATATAAAACCACTACAGATTTAAAGCAACAAAATATGCCTCCTTAATACCTGGACAGTATTCTTTACTTTGTGTCCCATGCATACACACATCTGAGGTGTATAAGCTTAAGCACAGAAGCCTGCAAAAACTCAAATAGATTCTTGACCCCTACAACAAGCTGCTGCGAGATGGTCACTCAGGACACGCAAAACCAAACACACAATCCAGCCCCTAGGTGGAAACACAGAAAACACTTTCCAGGGCTTTCCTGGGCCAAGGTAAAAGAAAGTGACAGAGACAGGCACCTTTTACCAGCAAACCCCAAAGTATTTCCCTTTTCCACTCAGATCTGCCTCTGAGCTTTGCTCCGTTGAGCGCAGCTGCCGTGTCCTGGGTATCCCCTTCCTCAAGAAAAATGAGAATTGGGAAAACACTGCCTGACAGTACAGAGGAGAACTAAAAATTGGAAAAACAGGGGAACGGGGGCAAAATGTTCAGGAGGAAAATGATCATCAGAAAGAAGGTCCTCTAACTAAAGGAGGTCCATTTCAAACTAAAGCAGGTCCATTTCAAACTAAAGCTATTTTAATTGTTTCCTGTACCTGTGCTTGTATAACTTTGCTTTTAAGAGTTTTATGACCAGTCAGATTACTGCCAGTCAAAAAACCTGGCATGTTGGATGTTGATTCCATCTTTTCCTTACCCCTCTACCATGTCTCCTTAGTGAATAGCAAATAATTTCCCCTGGGGAAAGGGAAGTGTTTATCTGAAATAGCTTTACATTTTTATTTATTTTAACAAAACTCTTGCTACTGTTTATAGAAACTCTACAGGTTCTGCGAAACCCCAAATTATATTCCCTCTAGTCTAAAATGATTTGACTTAAAATGCATTTTTCTGATAGCTCTCCAGCCAGCAACCTCTCTTCTTTTTTTTTTTATATATTTCCAGATACAGGGACCCAAAAGGGTTTATATTTAACAACAGCTCAATAATTACCTTTTCTAACTTCCCATCTCTCCACTATTGTTTCTGGCATATTAGTTTTCAAGGTCTCGAAGTTCATGGCAGGTTTTTTTGCAAGAACAGTGATAAAGTGCCTGCATTATGAATAGCAATTTTATTCTCAACTACTGTAGCTGAATACAGTGACATACAGGCTACCTGTTTTCAATATCTCATTGCAAATTCCTTAGGGTTCTGTGTCACCAGCAGCATATTTAGCAACCTTGAAGAAGCCTTTTGTTTATGTTGATGGTTTTATTTGTTTAAAAACCATCCTCATCTGAGTAACCACCCGACATGCAATGACTCACGGACAGGAAGATCCACTGGTACGGTAAACATTCCAAAAATCTCAGCAGCTGCTAAATCAGATTAAAAAAAACTATGCTAGTTTCAAATGCTAGTTAGATACTGCTTTTGAACAAGTCAAGTGCATCACATAATTATTCAGCTTTGAATGTCTTTTGATCTGAGATGTGAGGATCTAAAGGATCTTGCAAACATTAACATTCTAGCTTGCTCTTGCTTGTTTGGTATTAATTAATTAATTAAATCTTGTTACACTGAGCTACTGCTATCTTCAATTTTAAATTTGAAGCAGGTGCTTTCTTCTCTCTCCAGATTACAACTCAGACAACAAAAAAATTTGGTAGAAATCCATTTGTCATTTCCTTTGTTGACGCTGTATATAAACAGCAGATTAAAAAAAAACAAACCACAACTATTTCCTAAATGTTGAATTATTTCTTCTAACCATAATTAAGGTAGTTACAAATCCTAATGTTATTAATTACAGGAAATAACTTCACATTGAAATCAGCTACCTGAGTTTAAACTTGTTACAACTCCTTAGGAAGGCTTATTTCCTAATGCAGTGTAATTTTTACTGGCTCTGCATTTGTATCACAAGTCAATAATTTTAATGCATCCTAATTCAGCACAAGTGGACAGAAAAGGTAGCAGGTAAGAAGGGCTCCAGCCCTATGGAAGCCTTCGTGACTCCAGTGCTCGTGCAGCAAAGTATAAAACCTGCAGCTAATTTAAATGGATAGAACTGCACAATATCTAAATGAACATATTCTTTGATCAGAAAGTGACAGGCTTTGAATATATTATCTACAGTAACAGTGAGGATGCTACTGCTCTTCTTTACGCCTGATGGGCCGTGCCTGCTAACATGCCTAATTTCACATTCTGAAGCTCCTCTGACGGCTTCCCAAATTAGACAGTGTGTAAAAAGCATTAACTGAGTCAGGGTATTCTGTTCATCCACCTGTTACAAAAAATAAAAATAAATATTGCACTGGCTAAGTAAAGAAAATTCACTAGCCAAGTTTTACCACATATCAGGAATTAATGAGAATGAGTTCGCTCAGCTGTGTTATCTGTGCTTAGAGGTTCTTTCATAATGATAATTTTTAGCCGCCTCTAGCCCACCAAAATTAAATGTAAAGTACATGCACAAGGTTAAAGCTGTCTTTACCCCTCAAGAGTTTGTATTAAAATTTAGGAACTCTAAATAATTGCCCTGAATCACAAAACAAATTCTGATTTCAAATATTGAGAATATTATGAACAGATCTGAATACAAGCACTACACATGCACAGGAAGTGCATGAACTAAGGTTTATCTGAAACTTTGGCATCAATTTGTTTAAGAAGCCTCATTAAATAAAGTCAGATGTGCCTTTTTTACCATTCCAAGCCCACTTACATATTTGTGGTTTTTGAAGTGGGATACTTGAAATTTGAACAGAAACTGATGAAAACCACAGATGTTAGATGTGCAGTAAGCTATTTTTTGATAGAAATCCAGACTTTACAAGAGACAGAAAAACTGTACATTTAGATGCATGGTCATTCCTTGACAAATAGGAGCTTGGAAATTCTATAGCACCTACATATATTTGTAAAACTCGCATTTCATTGGAGCTAAATGAACATCTCATTAAGTTTTGGGATTTTTGTAATCCAGATATATTTCTTGTACCGTATGTTCACAACGCTGGCTTAACTCATGATCACTAGTTCAACATGTAATAATTTTGGTGTCATCTGACCTCCTGAAAACTTCTTAAAATGCAAATGCACTTGGCATGAACAACATATATTTCCCGTCATGTTTTACATTAATCATCACTACTAGTAATAAAAAACCCACCATATTAATCATTGGAAATTAGTTAAAACTACAAAACTATTTCAGGGGAAAGGACAGGGAATGGATAGATAGGAAGATTTTGGGTCTTTGACGATAAGGATAATTAGAGATTATTAACATACTCCAATTTTTACCCCCTCCAGTGAAATTCTTGTAGAAATAGGTCAACTAAGATTGATTTTTCAGTGGCTTTGAGCTGTTTTCACACCACATGCCCATCTTTTTGAAGGACAGAAGTACAATCTAAGTGCTAAAAAGTATTTACAGAGGGCAAAGAGAATTTTTCAGACACACAGTTAAGCAATCTATCTGTGCATCTCCAGTACTGTATCTGCAGTACCAGGTCAAGGAATTTTGATCTCCTAGCAAATAACTCTGCATATAAATGAAATTAATTCTATGCTATTTATCCTTGGAAATTTTCTTAGACGTACATTACTTTATCCTCAGAAATTTTCTTAAAGATTTTTAGAAAATTAGTTTCTGCATTACCCCAATAAGAGAGAATACCTGAAAAACAAGATGCAAGGATTAAAGGAGAAATGCATATGCAGACAATTTAGGCCAGAAGAATTAGACTACTTAGGTCAGAATAACCAAGTGCACAGATGCAGGGTGAAAAACAAGGGTCTAAGAAACAATTTCTTCTCAGGAAATTACCTGTGGGATATAATGGATTACATGTGAGACATGCTGTCTTGAAAAAGGCAACAACATTTCTCTGAATGTACAGGCAAAGAGTCTTCAGAACATGTGAAATTATTTCTTCCTGCTTTTCTCAGCTCAGTACTGCATTGAATTTTGGACACTGCACTTCAAGGCTGATACCAGCAAATTGGACAGAGTCCAAGAAAGGTACTGGAAATAATCAGAGATCTAGAAAATAAGATCTCTTTTATAGATTGCAGAACCTGGAGTTATTCATAACAAGAGGAAAGGGCAAAAGGGAAGATGCTGATACTCAAAAATATAAAAAGGCCACAGAGAAAAGGAATATATTATGCTTTCAGTGACCATGGTGAGTGGTTCAAGAACTGAGGAGCTTAAGAAGATTTAAATTAGACGGTGAATGGAAATAAGAAGCCAAGAGATTTCTCACTTCTAACTTTACAACCAGATTTCAATTAGCTAAGAATAGAAGAGATTTCACTGGAAAAGTTACCAAGGACTTCAAGAGCAGGTTGGATTACCATCCGTAATGTATCGCAGGCATGTTACTAAAGTTGCTTTGGGATCAAGATGAAGACTAGCTAGCCTCTTGAGGTCAACATGCAGTTCCATTTATGTTTCAAGAGCTTTATGAAAAACCAGATAACATCCCATGGAGATAAATTCCACTCAGCTCCCACTTCAAAATAATCTATTCCTAAGTAAGATAAACTATAAGCAACCACTTTTATTTTCTCTGCAACTGCCTCCAAGAGAGCAAACAAAACATATTCCTGGTTTCTAAGCAAGCAGGGTACAGTAACTTCTTTTTGTGAATTTCAAAACACTGAATATTTTTTAATCAGAACACGACGTATATTACAATTTATAACAACACAGCTGTGTCTGAAATGATGACTAAAACTTGAATACTTGCCACAGCAATTTGCCACACTAAATTTGTCCAGCCACACAGCAGAAAGGAGAATGCAAACAGAAGGTAGAATAAACGTTTTGAAAACCTTCAGCTATGGTACAAAGAAGGCCAGAAGGATTATAGACAGGGGCTTGAAAATTACCTTCTGGGAGCACTCCAGCTATGACCTTTCTTTGACATAGCTGCCTTACTGTACTAGTGCTTAAAGGGCACAGTCAAACAGAAGACGANCAGTCAAACAGAAGACGATGAACCTTTTGCCTGATTAAGGACACCATAAGATTAAAGTAATAATAATTAAAATCAGGGCCCTAATGCTTACAGATTTCATCTCATTTGGACTAATCAAAGTGGCAGAATGAAACACTTGTTCCTGCAGTATCAATGATTAGGCACATGTATAAAGTAATTTTTAAAGTAAATTCAAATATAAATGTAAAATATTGACAAGTTAACAGAGATGTGATTAAGAAAATAGCCTTGAATGATCTGTGTGATGCTTGAGCTTGGAAAAATATATACTTCAAGACTAGTTTAAATATTAATGGTTGATTTGTTCATTACAACTTTGTAAGACTGGCTGTAAATATTAACAGAATGTTAATAAAGACTTACTCATTACAATCTATGCAACTTGCATTTTCAAACACTGCTGTAACAGGCAAATATTGCCATTGTGATATTATTTGTGGTTGACTGTTTTTAGTTGTATTTGCTGAAAATCAAAGTACCAATAAATAACAGGGTTTTCCAACACCAATGGTAGACTGTTTAAGAATTCTGTGCGTTATTCATGCATTCCATTTTCTTCCAAATCCTATTTTGTTTTAGAATGTTATTCTTAGCTCATTTTTTTTGTTTCGGTAATAAAAAGGCACATATGAGGTAACTTTTAGTATCTCTGCTAGAACATCTTGTTCATGTGCTTTAATCTTTTGTGCTTAATGGCCTCATCAGACTATTCTAAATACTGTGTTACCAGCAGAAGCTGTCAAACTTGCATTTTGTTGCACTGGAGTTAGGGAGATTTTTGCTCTGGTAACTGCAGCTTACCTTCCCATCATTTTTGGTGTTAAAATACACACTCAGATTTCAGATGAAAGTCAGACTGACATTTCTTGATAAACCAAAACCCTCAAACACTACTTTTTCCAGTAGATGGTTTTAAAATCATCACAAAATCAGTGTGGGAAAAAAATCTGCTGAGTTAACAATCTTAGTGTTAAATAAAGACTTTTGGTATTTAACATTAAAATCAAACTTGAAGAAAAGTATCCAAATAGAGGCAGGGATGTAGCTCAGGAACTTTGGTTGGAAGCATTTGAATGCCTTCTTGTTTGTAGAAAACAATATGCGGGACACAGGACCTTGGGACACGGGCTGTGCTCACCCATTGTAATGACACTTGAAGACCTCATCTGTGAATAGGTGGCTCTTGGCAACAGATGTTAATTTTCAAGTCCTAAGCCCTACCTTCAGGTGGGGAAGGGAAGTGAGAAAAGTGGCAGTATAGGTTTAGATGTATAATGTTTATATACAGCTTTGCTTCCCCATACACGAGTTATAAATTGAGGAAACCTCAGTGAGCGCTGAAAATCCTACCTTCTACTCTGAGAGGATGAAGTTGTTTGGCTTTTTTTTTAGTTGAAACTAGTAAATCAGAAATACAAAACAATCAGAAATT
>VZTU01010637.1:0-40213 GCA_013400835.1 Zapornia atra | reverse complement strand
TTGTTGAAACAGACACATTTCTGGAATACATCTGCTTCAACAAAATTTCACTTCTTCCAAAATATTTGTTCAGCTTTAATCATTGTCTTTTCCTTCCCTTCTATTAACTGTGTCTATCTTCCATTTTCTAAGAGATCTAAAGGAATTAGTTGTTCAAATGTCAGTACAATGCAGTGGGAGCAAATTGTCTAAGTCCTGTAGAGTTTTCAAGAATGTCAGAATGTCTTTCTGTGTGAACAGAGTTTTTAGAGAGATCCCCAACTGATTATTTCCTGCTACTTGCCTACACGTTTATCTTGTGCATATAACATGTATTAATTGTATGATTATTGTATTAACATGCAATAAAGGATAATTTGTTAAGGCCTATTTCCTGCAGGTAAGCTATACTTGTATGAACAAAGGCTTGTTTTCAAGTTGTGCCTTACATTTCACCTACTCGTGACTATTATAGTTCTTTGTTCTTTACATGTGACAGTTATTTCTATAACCATTAACTATATAGACTAGACTAGAATAGACTATTCCAGTTGGAAAGGAACTAGAATGATCATCTAATCCAACTGCCTGACCACTTCAGGGCTGATCAAAAGTTAGATGCATGTTAGTAAGGGCATTATTCAAATGCCTCTTAAACATTGACAAGTCTGGGGCATTGACCACCTCTCCAGGACACGTGTTCCAGTGTTTGATCTCCCTCTCAATAAAGAAATGCTTCTTCATGTCCAGTATGAACTTCTTCTGGAGTGGTTTTGAACCATTCCTTTGTGTGCTGCCTCTAGACACTGGGAAGATCACCACCTCCTCTCCACTTCCCCACGTGGGGTATGTCACAAAGGAAGATTATCACAAAGATTAGAGAAAGCTGGATTTTCAGAAAAAAGAGAGCTATTGTCATCACAGGAAGAAAAGGGCAGTGAAATATAAAGGACTAATCAAATAAACATACTTGTCCCAAGATCCATTCTTTTCTTTGCTGGTTTTTTACCTTGAAACAGTAACCTTCTAAATCAAGGAAAGACTTGAGGAAAGAAAAGCCACTTCTGAGAGGTATGAACAGAAAGCCAAGAGGTGCCCCTCACCTCTCCATGAGTGCAAAGACTGAGGCTTTATTAGGACTGGCTTGGTGTCCTCTCAGCAGCCTCTTCTAATAGATTTCATATGGAGATTTCATACATGAAGATGACTATCAGGGTAGATCCCTCTTTTTCGCTAGGGCAAAAGTGCAGAGGGACATGTCACCCCTGATTTTGTTTGGTGTTTTGTTGTCAATAAAAGTCAAATATCTGATAAGAATTAGGTGTTAAAAATTGAAATTTTGAATGGCCAAAGGGAAGTAAATATTAGTATATTAAAACTGGTTATAAAACCTCTAATTTGTCCCATTAAATAAGAGTGCACAATGAGACTATCATCCCAAGACTGACCGTGGTCTTTTGTTAACTCTGGTTTTTTTCAGTCCAAGAAATAGTTGAATTCAGCTTTTCTTGTCCGGAGAGGGGTTTATTTTGGCACAGGAATTTCATGAAATGAAATTTGAAAGAAAAACTGAGCTTTGGGTGAGAGCTGCTTGAAATCACAAAGGGCTCAGGCCTTTGTAAGGATGCTTTATAGAGAGGTTCAAATGGCTTTCCTTACATAGTTAGAGAGTCATGTAATATGACATGACATAATTCTTCAACTATACCTATGCTTCTGAAAGCTTCCCAATATGCATGTGCCACGTACAGTGTGACCTCTGAACTCACAGCTTTGCATAAAAATAGCTTGCAGAGAACTACTGAGAAGCACTAATGAATCCTCATGTATGGGAGGTTGTGACCAGTATCTTTTGAAGTCCTAGTGGGAGTTATTTTTCAGACGGGAGTAGCTGAATGGTTTTGTCCCCACAGAGCTGCAAAAAATAACTTTTTTTCCCTTTATTCTTATTAGTGGTATCGCAGGAGTTGTCAACATTAAGGTTAAAATTTTGTTTCCTTTATAAATCTCGTTTGTAGAGGTTTTCACATCTGGGTTATTTCAAATTAGATCAAGCTTCAAGAAATTTGGTGTCTAAACTGTCAGCATGAGTGTGATTTTGTTTTTTAAAGCAAAAATGTTTAAATCCATTAAAATATTAGAGTTATGGAGTGGGAAAGTATAACATGTGTTCCCATGAGATCAATGGGAGTTTTGCCTTTGACTTCAATGGAAACAGGAAGCGGGCCATAACTTGTAATCAGTCTCAGAATTCCCCAGCCCCATCCTGTGCTCCAAACTATAGCTAATATTTAAAAGCTGATCCTGGGGTTTGTATGTGCATGTGCCTTTTCACTCTGCCAACCTTTTAACAGGATTTTTTCAGTGTTTTAACCTGAACTCACCTCTTGTTACAGTGTCAGTACACCTCTGTTGAAATAACACCCCAGTGTCAGAGCAATGGCAAACAATCCACACATAAATCTCCAGTGCCCTAGATGTGAGAGGCTGGTGTCTTGTTTCGAATCCCCTGAAACATGCAGTCACAGAGTGAGAGTAACTAGAGATGGAAAGCTGAGTATTAGGTCGCATGTTACTCTCCCCTGCCAGTCTAAAATTGATCCCCACAGTTTACAATCTAGTTTTAAATGACCTGACTATTAAGGGGCATCCCCCTCTTTCCTCAAGAGTATAAACCATCTTAGCAGACTTTGTGTTAGGAAACACATCCAAATAGCCACTAGATACTCCCTGAACTCAGTCTAAGATAACCTCCTTGACCACACAAAACAGTCATTTCATCTTCCACCCTCTTTCAGGTCTTGCAGATGATAATGTCGATTTCTTCCCACCTCCTTCTGTCATTACATAGCTATATATACAGTGACCTTAAAATATTGTGTTATACTGTTTTCTTCATTTTATTTTCAAGCATGAAGGTATTTTATTTTGATTTCATTGTATTTTGGGCAACCGGAGATAGCACAAATATTTTCAAAATGTGTGTATTACTGATCACAGTACAGTAGAAATATCCACAGCTGGTCTTTCTGAAATGATAACATTTCACAATCTTCAAGTAGTTGTCTTCTGTTCTCCGTTCTTGCACAAACACTGACTATAAAATTTACTATCAAAAAATATGCCTGACAGCTGAAATAACATTCAGCTTTCCCCTTATTCGGAAATACTGCATTATATCATGTCATGTTACATCATGCAGTATCTGGTACAAGTTACCTGAAATACTGCAGCTAAAAAAAAAAATTAAAAAATTTAGGAGTTTGGGCTGACTTTCATCTTCAGTGTAAGATAGCTCAACTGATTATAGGATAAAATGACTTACTAGAAACATGTGGTTTTGAGTTAGCTTGTTGTTCTTGACAGTGTGCTGTTGCTTTTAATAATAAATCATATACCCATGTCTCTTCATCCATTCCCAGGTCATGCCTCATTCTACAGTGTATATAAAAGTAAGTGAAGATTGGTAACAAAATGCGTGGTACAGTGAACAATCCAGATTGAGACAATCCAAGGGAACTTTTTTGGTTGTTTGCCGTATTGTGTGAGGTACTGGAACAAGACCTCTTCTAGAACTTATATTTAAACTTAAATTTTCTTATGCTAAATTGCCTTTCATTTTTTGAGGTTTTAACCAGCAGCTGATGAAGGTTAGAAACTCACAGGAATCATTCTGGATGTCATCTCTAAGAATGTGGGGGAAAAGAAGGTTATCAGGAGTGATCAACATGGATTCACCAAAGGGAAATCATGCCTGACCAATCTGATAGCCTTCTATGACAGCATGTCAGGCTGCATAGATGAAGGCAAAGTGGTGGATATTGTCTACCTTGACTTCCAACAAGGCTTTTGACACTGTATCCCATAATATCCTCATATGCAAACTGGGTCTCATTGGACGACTGTAGCCAGTGGTGTGCCCCAGGGGTCAGTACAGGGTCCAGTCTTATTTAACCTATTCATCAGTTACTTGGCTTAGATGACAGAGCCAATGGCAAGAGTGTCTGATACAATAAGTTCGCTGATAATACTAAACTGGGAGGAGTGGTTGATACACCAGAAGGCTGGGCTGCCACTCAATGAGACATGGACAAGCTGGAGAGCTGTGTAGAGAGGAACCTAATGAAGTTCAACAAGGGCAAGTGCAGGGTCTTGAATGTAGGGAGTAATAACCCTGAACATCAGTACAGGTTAGGGGTTGACCTACTGGGAAGCAGCTCTTCATAGAAGAAGCTGTGAGCCCTGGTGGACAACAAAGTCTCCGTGAGCAAGCAGTGTGCCTCCATGACCAAGAAGGCCAGTGGTATCCTGGAGTGCACTGAGAAGGCTATGGTCAGCAGGTCAATGGAGGTTCTCCTCCCCCTCTGCTGTGCCATAGTGAGGCCACATCTGGAGTAAATTGTCCAGTTCTGGGCTCCCTAGTTCAAGGAAGACAGGGAACCACCGGAGAGGATTCAGCGGAGAGCTACAAAGATGATCAGGGGACTGGAGCATTTGTTGGTTCAGTAAAGGCTGAGACAGCTGGGTCTGTTTGGCCTGGAGAAGTCTGAGAGGGGATCTCATCAATGCTTATAAGCTTCTAAAGGCTGGATGGCTAGAGGATGGGGCCAGACTCTTCTCAAAGAGTTCCATCTCAACACAAGGAAAACCTTCTTTATTTCTTTACTTTCTTTTAGAGGACAAGTATGGTTGGACTCGGTGATCTCAAAGATCTTTTCCAATCTTGTGATTCTGTGATACTCTGAGGGTAATTAGAGCAGGGTGCCCAGAGAGGTTGTGGAGTTCCCTTCTCTGGAGATATTCCAAACCTGCCTGTATGTGATCCTTTGCAACCTGTTCTAGGTGATCTGCTTTAGCAGGGGTGTTGGACTAGATGATCGCCAGAAGTCCCTTACAGTCCCTACTGTCCTGTTATTCTGTGATTCTGTAATTCAGAAATTGGTCTAATTGTCTTTCTACCACAAACACAGTGGAACCATAGGTAAATTATTTCATTATATATAATTTTATGGCCATGTATACAGTATTTTGGTAATCCTGAAAACAGATATAGTTCCACTGAGTGAAATGTCGGAGGAATATTATACTCAGAAAGCCCCTTCAGGCTAACTTATCACTAGAAAATATTGCTGAAGCTGATGAAAGAGATAGTGAAAAAAATGAGCAAAGAAAAAACTTTGCCCCCCTATGATCAATGACATTTCTACCTCAATGTTTATTAAGTAAGGAATTTAAAATTTCAGTACAAAACCTGTATTTAGTCATTATTGTGAAGCATCAAAATATATGCATAAGGCCCAAATCTATTTGTACTACAGACAATGGCAAAACTGAAACTGATTTTAAAGAAACATCTTCCAACAAATCCCTCAAGAGCAGTACAGAAAAACAAAAGATTGTTTGGTCTATGCAATATGAAGTAATGCAGACTTTTTTTACAATGCTTCCCACTCCTCTTGGATTGGCAGGTCAGAGATTACCCTGTGAACATCTTTATTTCCACAACCCTGGTCCAAACTTAATTGTTCTTCCAGCCCTCAGCATTCCAGACCTGTCACCAGTAAAGAGGGCAAAGGAATATTAAATTAAAATGGGAGCTTGGCATCTATCAGTTTTACTTCTGTTGTGAAGAGGTGTGATCTGGCACCTCTGGAAGCCTCCTTCTTATGTTATAAAAGCTGAAGTGGCCTCCATACCAAGCAGCCAAATTCTCAGTCTTTTAGTTACTTTTAAACTAAGTTTTAGCAGGACTGTCAACCATGGCATGCAGTATGTCAGTTAACACTGTGGAGTAAATTTGACAAAGAGCACTTTATGTACCTTCAGAGCAAGTATATCTTTGCCAACACTTTTGAGCTATTTTAGGTTTGTAAGCTGCAAGTATCTCCTGCTTTCAGTTTTGGTAACTGTAGAACCAAGACTAGAGATGAGTAGAACCTAGTAATTAATAATCTGGTCTGTCTGCAGTTTTTAATAAGCAGAATGATAAAAGTTTTAAATGTCCTGACTCTGGGAATGTCTTTTCCAAATGCTGAGAAACGTTTGCTTCACAATTGAAGGCAGGCGTTCTCCCTCGCCCCCCCCCTTTAATGCTATGTAAAGATCTCCTAGAGGCATGTGAAAAATCAGACAAGGGTTAATCCTGAGAAGAAAAACACAAAAAGCAAAAAAATTCTTTGTCAGTTGCCAAAATTGAAAATCCTCCCATAATTTTGTGAAAGTAAATTACTTTCAGAATGTTTTAATTGTTCCTTTCAACATTTCTTTCCTCTCATCCTGTCCCAGAACAGCAAAGCCTCTGCATATGCTGTGGTTAGCTTTTAAGAACCAGTCGCTGAAAAGAAAGTGAAATCAGAAAAGGGGCATTTTAAGAATTCTGTAGCTTTCCTTGCAGTGTTTCCATTTAATAACATCTGCTACTCATAAATCATGAGAGAAATCTCTAATAGCCTTTAATACCAATACATGGTGAAAAACAAGAGTCTTTCACCTCTTGCAGGTAGGCAAATACTTTCATGTTAAAGTAATAAAAGCAGAACACTAATCTCTTCCTGCCCATTTGCTCACACACTCTAACCACAGCATTCTCGTCACTGGGAACTGTCAGGTGGCCCACCCTGACTGCTGTGACGCTGACCTGCAGTCAGCACCATGTCCATGCTCAGTCTGCTGCACTTCATGTACCAAACCTAATCTGTCCTCACATTGCTCTGCCTGAAGCGTGCAGACAAGCAGCTACTGCCAGGACGGTTCCTCCTGCCTCAGGCGCTGGGCTGTGACTTACCCCCCCATCAATTGCTCTCCACTGTGCAACAAAAAATTGTGCTCTTTAGTGACAGCCACACACAGGAAGTTCTGCTCGTCACCTTTTTTCTGTGTCTGAGTGACTTACCTGTGTCACACAGGTGTGTTGGTTAGAGGATAATTTAAATTTGCTGATCATAATGATGATTCCAGCAATTCCTTATATATGAATGTATTTTTAGATATAAATATAGCTGAACACCAAGGGAGTTGTGGATTTTAGCCCCTGTGTATAACCTTAGAAAGACAGCAATAATCTGTTAAGGAATAGATTTATTTCTAGACAGCCAGGCCCGTGTCTGTTGCCTTAAGTACACTATTAGGCTTTGGGGCACCATCTGAAAAAAGTGTGTGAGAGGTTATGAAACACCAAAGGGAAGTCAATCAAATAATGACAAAATGTGATTGATGAAAGAAAAAGACAAATAGGTGTCACTGTGGGGAAATACAAAGAGCCAAAGTAACAATAATCACTTAATTTTTCATATTAACTCTCTGACTAAATTTTCTGACTTTTTTTTTAACAAATGCACTCAGTTTCACAGTTTTTCACTCAAATTTTATATATAAAATCAGGAGGAGCATTAATAAATGAGAAATCTAGTGGTAGTAGAGAAACCAGCTCCAGTGTCATGGGTAGGCAGGATGCACAGCAGCAGCTCAGGCACTGGTGCTTTCCAGTTAAGCTATGGTTTGCACACGTGGACTGAGGTATGGATTTACCCCATCTTGGGTGCAAAACTGTCAGGGCACAGCATGAGCCTGCCACTTCCTGGGGGTTGAGGGCTGTAAGGGCTCTGCAATGGTGGCAGGGCAGAGTCTGGAAGGTTGGGACCATCCCTCCCCCAGCCAGGAGCAGGTCAGACAGGGCACGTGGCACAGTCCTGATCCCAAGAATAAGGTACCTCTCTGGGGATGGGGACAGGCTCTCTTGAACTTCATGAAGTTTCTGTTGGTGTAGCCTTCAAGTTCTCAATATACTCTGGATTGAAGTTCTATTGTTTGGCATATCATTCTTCCCCTTAATTTAATAAAGTCCTCAACAGTTCCAGTCATTTTTCAATACTCCTGGCAATATATCAATCCAGCCCACAATACCACAGTTTCCGAATCAGAATGCTGTGGGAGGTGGTGTCAAAGGCCGTATTAAATTCAGGATGCAGTCACCTTTTCCTTCTCTTTTCACATATGGTTATTTCATCACAGAAAGTAGTCAAGCTGGTAGTCAAGCTGATCAGACATTGTACACACTGACTGGTCCTAGCAACTTTTCCATCCATGTTGATTTGAATTACAAAGTTGAACCCGACAGTAACATTCATCCCAAGTTGGCTATCCATTCTTTCTTAAGACAGGATCAACGTTAGCTTTTTCCCAACGTCAACTTTTATTTTACAGTTAATTGTAATGTTTCCACATGTCATGAATCTCATCAATTATTTGAACAGACTGTACTATCAGCCAACCCATTCAGCATCTGGGTTAATCCTACTCATATTAGGTTGACTGAATCTAGACTCTAGGACATTACTAGCAAAGCCCATGATCCTCAGTCAGGCCAGAGCACTGAAGGCTTTCCTAGCTACCTGTCTTCATCATTTGGGGGCACATTTAGTCTTCATTGTTTTTCACTGAAAGGTCAGTTAGGCTAGCAAGCCTTTTTTGGGCTCTTGCACTGAAATTCTACTCTGACAGTAGATTTGCTAACATCTGTTTCAGTATTTCCAATATAATTTTCCTTATTGTCTACTACTTGTTCATAAAATTTCGGTCCTTCCTCTGAAATTTAATTTGATGAAGAACTCTCTGGGACAGTTGAGATCTTTGTCCTGTAAGAGATGCCTTTCTAAGACATCAGTAATCTTCAAAATAACACATATTTACAAGATCAGTTATCAGAAGGGCATGAAATTCCCATTGCTAAGATACACAAATGCTAATTTATTCTAAGGCATTAAGATTCCTAAGTATGATGATAAACTTCATATTTTTATTAGAAATCTGATTGGCCAAAGTCCATTCTAAAATCTCTAAAACTTCACGTTAACAAATACTAGTTTTAAAGCTTATACTACAAAGGTTTTAATTAAAGAAAAGCTGGCTCATTTTATTGAAATCCTCTTTTTGTTAAAGTTCTAGTCTTTCAAAATTGTTCCTCAATATTTTTCTTCTGGTTTTGCAAAGATATAACTGCTGTTTCTTAGCTCTAATAGTTGCATGGAGCAGAAAAGAATGTTTAAAAGACTGTTCAGCAAGAAAACTCAAAAAGATCAAAGGTTATCCTCCTTTCTCATGTCACAAATAAATCTAAATCAGCCCTTGCAGAATTTTTTAGCCAAAATACTTTTGAAATGTTCTGTTGATGAAGAAATAATTGATTTTTATCTTTTATGCAACTTTTCTTTGTTAGACTGACTTTTTTCTGTTGACTCTGATCTGCTAGATCTATGCCCTTTTCTACCTACATTCCCATAACACAGGACTCATTAATCTGCATCCGTTAGCAAATCATATGCTGAGGTTTTCAATTCTGCAGGAATCCATGTAATACTATGCAATATGTTGCCAAGGGACTTTATAGTACTGAAAATATTGGATGCAGAGACTGGCTCTGCAAAGACTTTGGAGTGGATAGAGCTAGTTTCATTGGCCATGGAGCCACATGGAGCCACATGGTGCTGGGTGAAAATCGCTATGAGCTATAAGTTTACAACTCTTTGAAGAGTTGAAGTTGTGAGGGCAAAGGGGTTGCCATCCCCTTTGATGGCAGCAGCTCCTATCCTAGCAGCCAAGACTGAGATAATATAGAAGCACTATAAAAGCTCTAAACTTCATCTTCAAAGAGGTATGTTTTCTATGCTGCCTGCACAAAAATCCTCTCCATTAGTAAAATAAAGATGGTGAATGTGTGGACCTAAGCACAGACATATAATCACTTATAATGTTTAGTTGTTGGCAATTAGCAACTGTCATACTTACTTCTGACCTGTCCCTGGGCCTGGTGACACCCTCTCAAAAGAAACTTGACTTCGACACCTAACACAGGTCAGAGACCTTTACAGGGGGAAATTTGGATGCAACCACCATGTTTTGAAGCATAAGAACGTTTGACTGAAAGTATATAAGCTGCCATGTGAGATGGCCTTAGAGCCTGGGGTGATTGTCTTTACTAGCATATGATCATTCAAAGTAGGCTTATTGGACAGGTGTCCACCATGAAGATTAGACAGGTGTCCACCATGAAGATTTTCTTAGCTAAAACTCTCATTGATGTCCACATTGGAACAATACAGCACCTCCTAAAAATTCTAGTTGCTGCCACTGAGAACAGGCTTGGGCACTCCACTTATCTCTCAGATCATAGAAACATGACTTTCTAGGTTGAACCATTTTTCATACAACTTGATGGAAGGCCTGCCATGTCATATCACACACCACAATCAGCGGTGGGAACAAATTGTCCTCCAGATGTGGGCTGTTATCTTCCCAATGCTAAAACAGCAATTAAGACTTGCAGAACTACATTGAGGTTTTTTGCCAAATTAAAAGTGACTTTCTTTTATGCACAGATAGCTTCCTTTAATTCAGGGAGCCTGTGCCAAATTATACTAGCAAAGATTATGGCTTCAGGATAGGCAGAATAATTTTAAAACAATCTCCACAGTTACAATTTGTTTGTTTTAAAGAGGAAAACATTACTTTGTATTTGGTAGGGATCATTTATAGTTTAGGACATTATTAAATTTTAACAGTAATGTTTTTCACTCTGACAAGCAGAGATAATTAGAAGTATCTTAAATATCCAACTTGAAATGTCTTCTTGTTTTCCTTCTATGGAAAAAAGAGTCCTTTTATAAAATAAATAGATAAACAGCTCTACTCCTTTATAGGACATAGAGTGAAAAAAGCCAGTAAATAAATTAGTTAGATAATCTTTTAGAGCTTAATGGGAATATAGAAGTAACTATTATTCTTACAAGCCAAGTAACGTAAAACATATGAGTTCCCTAATTAAAAACATAGAGCAATAGAGCTATGACTAAAAAAATTCAAGATAGAAAACTCAGTAATAGTTTTTGTGGAATTGTACATGAAAACACTGTGGTTACATAAAAATAGTACTAAAGATAATAAAATATTACTTGCATGAAATAAATACTGTTAGAACATTTTTTTTATTATTATTGGTAAATGTTATATTTTAAAGACATGATGTTACCTGATTTTTAAATACTTTAGAGTTCCTTTTCTTTTTGTGCATTCCTTTAAATAACATGCTAGATAATCTATTATGTGCTGGAGGTAGAACTGTACTTTCATTTGACCAGACCATATTTCATTGTTTTCATTTGACCAGACCTTAAAACAGCCTAAGAACACAGGAATGGCCACACTAGTTCTTGTGAAAGCTCCATCTAGGCCAGTATTCTGCCTCCAGCAATGCCTGTAAGGGGACATCAGAGAAGAAGATACATACAAGCATTAATACGTCCTTCTCAAATTCTTCCAGTTTCTTCCTACTTTGGGTGGAATTTCTAGGTTTGTCTATTTTGTTTACCTCTACATGGGCTGTTTTACTTCACTAGGGAACACTAAGAAAAGTACTTCAGGTGAACAATGTTGTTTTCTAGCATGAGCATTTTGATTCTGTTAGGAGAATGATATAAAAAATACTAGGTGTGAATATTTTCATGTGTGGAACTTTCTTAAAAATATTTTGTGGAGTATCTTTCCTCCTGTATATCGCATGTGATTTTAAAGACTACTGAAGGTTTTCTAATTTTGGGAACAGCATTAACCAAACCAACCCAAACTTGATTTACATGTTTGATAGACATTTTTCCTTTCATCATCAGGAAATGGTCAGAAAAAGCATACACAGTGCTGCTGACTTTCTATACCACCCAGGTAAACAGGTTACTGGTCATTCAAGAAACGAGTTCTTAAAAGAATATAAATAAGAATTTTACATTTCACTGAATCATCTGTGCTGATCTTAATAGAAATTCTCATCATGCAAAGAAAGTGAGATGCAGGAGAGGAACAGCATGTGTGAGTAATTGTTTCAAAACAGCTGAGATTTTGAGAGTTGCTGAGCAGTGGACAATAAAATGTTCAATGCCAATAAATTATCAGGTAAACATATTTTCAAAACCATATGCCCGTCAAGACAGTATCTGCCTGACATACCTGTTAAATTCCTGTTCTGCAACATCACTACAGCACACCTGTTGGTATGCTGAGTGGTGTGGTACATAAAAAGTCAAATTTGAAACTCACCTTTTGTTTTCTTTTTTAATGGAAGTGGATGGAATAATGAGTAACACAGATAAAAGAGATACTATTTCCAAATTTTTCTTACATATATGCTGTTGCATATGTCACTATACAGTAATTTAATCACAATCTCTGTTACGGTGTATCTTCCATGGTGTTTGTGCATTAGAGGTGTGGTGAAGAAGGTAGTCCTGCTGCAGTCATGAAAACAAATATTATCCCTGAGCAATTAAACAAAAATTGCAGGTTCCATTACTGTGTTTTGTGAGACAATGTTTTTCAGGGCATTTCACAGAATAAAACTGAATAAAAACATTGATAAATTCAGAGTGGGAGAAAAAAGACAGGCCAAAATTAAGATGTTGATATTCTTCCTTTAGAGCAAGGTAGGTAAATTGGAGTAATTAACACACTTCAGAGCTAGAAGTTATGATTACTTAATGTGTATAAACTGATATTAGAATGCCCCCTTCTTTATTTACACTTGACTTCTGTAAGCTGAACTATTGCTACATTCTGAGGTGTTATGTATGGGTAAAGGTGGATTATGGATTGCGTGAGTCTATAGAAGTAATAACATGCCTTGGGGAAATTTAAGTGCAAGATTCAAAACATATATTTAGGACACTTGGACTGCAAAGAACAGCAAATTTTAAGGCTAGGCAACAGAAAATACTAAACAGCTCCTAAACTCTGTTAAAGTCCAGAGTGTCCATCCACTTGTGATCCAGAATCTTCTCTCAAGCACAAGTCTTGATGGAGCAAGAAGAGAGGAGCTTCTTGGAGGGGATAGCAAGCTGAAGCCAGGGTGCAACCTTGTCCTCAGTCTTTTGATTTTCTTTAACCTGGGTTCCATATGTCCAAGTTGGCTGGCTGGGAACTGGAGTCTCAGACTCCATACTCACAGAGCTGCTATTGCAGAATATCACTCAGGCAGAAGAGTGGCCACTTGTTTAGACCCTGCAGTCTGTATTGGCCCTATGGGCTGTAGCTGACACCCTACATGGATTCCTGAAGTGCATTAAGAAAGACAAAGAGGGACAGAACAATACAACCTGTTGACGGAAGTGGCCAGCTATTTCAAATTGATGATACAGCAATTAAACATATGAATGCTTTTTTAAATTCATGTTGATAAAGCTGGCTTAAACTTTATACAATATTTTTCTCAGACACTGAACTGTTATTTTCACTAGAACTTCATAAGATAAAGTTCTACAGTAAGTCCTTTTGCTGAGTCCTAGGATATATCAGGTTTAAAAAGCAAATTTCAGAAAAGTGTTTCTCATCAGACTGCATTTGAAGAAGTGTCATGAAGCAGACTTCATCTGGGTGTGGACTACAAGGAGACATGACAGTGAAATAAATTTTGGATTTGTTGATTTTCATCTGGACTATCTCATCAACTACAAGTTGAGCTGGCTATAATTAGATATGACTAAGCGAAAAGTCAGTCATAAAAAAGGAGAAAATGCTGACAGCAGAATTTTTCATTGAACACTGGGAAAACTGTACCTTTAATAAGTTTGCTAACCTTGATTAACAAATGTTCTGGACTAGCCCCTCTGAATATTCCTAGACATATGAGCGCTGCTTCTTATATCTCTGGTTTTTTCTGTCAAAACTCTTTGATGGAGGTTGCAATAAGGAAAAATAAGAGAGACGTTCATAACACTGAACAGCTCTTCACTCTTTTTTTTTCTTCTTCCTCTAGTCCCAGACTCCATCCACAGGGGTAACCTGTTCTCCACTGAATGTTGCCCAATTAGATAATGAAATTAGAAGCTCCTCTAAAAGGTGGAGTAAGTCTGATTTGATCTGGTTTTCCCAATCAAGGTATCCTGGCCTAGTATCAGAAATTGTGTGGCTAGTAGGACTAGGATTGTCCCCTGTACTTGGCACTGGTGAGGCTGCACTTTGAGTACAATGTTCAGTTTTGGCCCCCTCACTACAAGAAAGACATTGAGGTGCTGGAACATATCCAAAGGCCAACAAAGCTGGTGAAGGGTCTAGAGTACAAGTCTGATGAGGAGCAGCTGAGGGAAGTGGGGCTGTTTAATCTGGAGAGAAGGAGGCTGAAGGGAGACCCAATTGATCTCTACAACTCCCTGAAAGGAGTTTGTAGGCAGGTGGGTGTTGGTCGCTTTTCCCAAATAGAAAGGACAAGAGGAAACAACCTCAAGTTGTGGCAGGGGAAGTTTATGGTGGATATTAGAAAAAAGTTCTTCGTCGAAAGGGTTGTGAAGCACTGGAACAGGCTTCCCAGGGAAGTGGTTGAGTCCCCATCTCTGGAGGTATTTAAAAGATACGTAGATGTGATGCTTAGTGCTGTGGTTTAGTGGTGGGACAGGCAGTGTTGTACTTGATGATATAAAAAAGATCTTTTCCTACCAAAATGATTCTGTGATTCTATAAAGCATTTAAACAAATATTTTAACTCTTAGTGGATACTAAAAATCACAGTTGGACTCTTGGCACGTTTCTATGCAAAAATTATACTCAAATCCTTCTTTGACTTCTGTAGAAATATTCCAGATTTACACTCAGCAGATGCAAGATGAGAATCTGGCCTAGGATGTCAACACATCAGGGAAAAGAAACATCTGGATTCAAAGTTGTAATGTAAGATCTTTTTCACAATGCCCAAGAATGCAGGGAAACACTGGTAGCAGACACCCCCCTCCCTGCCAAGATTCTGCAAAAAATGATGGAGTATTTGTTTCTTGGTGAAAAAGATTATGCAGTGGCTACAGTGCAAAGTACATGTTTTGCTATCTAAATATGCATTTTCACATTAAAAAGCAAAAAGGAGCATGTGAGAACTGTTGTGCTTTATCTTGCAGAGAAACAGTTGCTGTTCTGGCTGACTGCAAACTTAGCATTACAAATTACATTAAAAGCAAATTCATTATCACTTAATTTGTGTACATAAATAGGAGAGCACCCATACTTTCCTGTAGGCATTTTTCAAATTTTCTAAATGAGAAACAATCATGGATATTGCTGCAAAACTTCATTGTCTATGCTGAAATATAGCAATCACTTTTTTTTTTGTTCCTTTAAGACGAAACGGGAGACCTCCTGCAGTTCCCTTTGTGACAAAAGCCAGAACAAACAACAATATGCCTGGGTAAAGCACTTAGTCATTCGTAAAATTAGAGTTGATTGAAAAATTTCACTCAATAATTGTTAAAAGAACATTGAGTTCTTGAAGATGTGATTTTGCAGGTCAACAGTACTGAGTTAGCTGCAATTTGGAGAAAAGTCAGTCCGAAAAAGGAGGTATCATTGCAGAGAAAAAAAATGGCCTCAGATTTTTTTCCTGAGCCCTGGTAAAATACTTCATACCTTGTATGAAATTGCTAACCTTGATTAGCAGACATGTCAAATAGCTGCATCACATCCTCTTAGGAATTTATATAACCAACTTAGGGATGATCAAACGTTTGATGTCAAATTTGGTTTTAGCAGAGAATTGAATTTTCTAAGAAATATTTTCATACTGCAAATGTCTGTTTTCCATGGTAAACCGGATATTTTGCAAAAAAAACCAAACACCAAACCACCAAAAAACCCCAAACAAGCGAAAATCTTTTCTGCCAACCCCAATACTTTTTTTCCCCAGCCAATAGCTTTCTGAATTTTAAGTTTTGTCAAAAAAGCTGACATTTTCCAGAGGTGCATTTGTTTTTGTGTTATGAGGCTGAGACTATGTTGCATTAGTTCCATTTCATGTTTTTATCATGTCTCATCTTATCTGCCTCTTTTCTAATGTAAACAACCTCCGAACTCTTCAGTCTCTTTTTGCAGAAGTTTTTCATGGCCCTGAACTTTCTCAGAACTATGCACTTCACTGAGATCCTCTTGGTGACATTGTGGCCCGTACCGTACACCTCACCAGCAGTATAAAACAGCCAACTTCTGAAATTTAGAATAACGCTTTTTTTAAGCATTTTACAATGGCACTTTTTTAACATTTTCTCATTTCAGCTGTATGTATAAGTTCTCCTCCACACTGACAGAGGTACTTCCTGAATGCCTGTGCTCATCTCCGGAGTTGATATCATTAATTCTGTAACCCTCACTTTAGTTCAGTATGCATTATGTTGCACCTGTCCACCAAATTGTTATACCTGTCAACATGTGCTCATTTACAAAGCATGATCAAGACCCAAGGAGAGTCAAGACTGTTTTTTAACCCCCACCCCAACACTTTAACATATAGCTATATACCTTCAGTATAAAACTACTGAACTTTGTATGTCTTCTCTTCACTTGCGTTTCTTACCTGCCTTTCCAGATTGGAGACTCTTCATCTGGGGACCATGCCTTTCAATATAAAAGAAACGTTCATAATAAAAGTTTATTTTCAGAAACTTAGAAAGAAATACAAGAAGAAGCCTCAAGAATGGTGCAGAGAAAGTCTTACATTTTTAAGAACAGGCAACCATTCTTGATGACGGACTGAACAGAAGAATTTTCAGCAGCGTTAAGTAATGAAAGCTCATTCCTGTCTATGTAGTACTTAATCCCCCAAGCATGGAATTGTTATTTATTTATTAATCATTTATACTTCACAACTAAAACCTATTTAAAGGTAGGCACTGTGTAAAAAGAAACAAAAATGGTTTCTGGACAACGATGATACAAAGAAGTGATTTTCTGAATTCAGAAGAGAGTGTAAACATCTCAGCAGTTCCTTTACTTAGCCTGAGAATCCCTGCAATAGTGTTCAATTGTAATTAAATACTTAAACTTATAGAGAATATTTTTTAACGTTTTAATTGATTCAAAGATAAAAAGAATTTCTGTTTTATTTCCATGTATCTATCAAGATGTAAGACACTGCGTGATATCTTTGGTGTTTTATGTATCTTGCTACATCCACACAGATCTCTATATGCTAAAATTTGAATTGACATCTATAAGAAAGATATTGAAAAGCTCTCCAAATATGTATCATTAAACCTGCCAAACCACTGATCTCTCTGTCACATCTTATAGCATTCAGTTCTGTCTTCGGCACCCATTATTCTTTTTATTTTTTTAATAGTGGGATGCAAAGTTTTACTTGTCAGTTGCAAATTCCTGTATGGGCAAATTATGAAGAATTGTTGAAATATAAATTTGAAATATAAAACTTTGTTTCTGTTCTTTCTCTCTGTTCCACGGTTAATATTTTATTCAACACCGCTCTGATGCTTATGGCACAAAAATTACACCAAAGTTTCATTTTTCCTTTTCTGCTTCTTAAAGGGAATGCTTTTTACTCCAACCATTATTAGATAGGTTGGGCCATGGCCATGTCTTTGCTGATGGCTGATATCAGACAAAAAAAAGTAAGTGATAAAGAAGAGTGGGATATGAAAGACCTTGTTTTTCCAAATGATCTGGATTATTCAATTTTGAGTTACTAACATTAAGTTTACCAGAATGATACTAAAATAATACATGTCTACATGCATGTTTAAAGATTTAAAATGTGATTTGACTATCAGATATGTTGCCAACATATATTTCAGTTCAATGGAAATTCCAGGCTTTTGGGCTGAATTCACAAAACACTGCAACCTTGTGATCAGGATACATCTGTATTGCACATTGCAGCTTGGCTACCATAAGCAATCCCAACTGCTGAGGACTTGGCCAAATTAGCCAGTGTGGAGCACCCCACTAACACAGCTATCGTGTTTCTGATAATCTGTAACATACTGCAGTGTGTCATGCAAAGTTTACGTTCCCTGGCACCACAGTGTACAGCTTTTAGGCTCCTGCCATACCTTGGGAATTCACAAAATATGAATTAGATATAGACTGTCCATGAATCACATAGAAAGACACAAATGCCAGCACTCTGACCAGATAGCAACCCAGGCAAGCCAACAGCAAACATTGTGCATGATTGCATTTTACCTTTGCCATGTGGAGAGATTTCACTTTATGTGTGATTCATAACAATTACTGGAATTCCTTGCTTAAGGAATTTCAGGGGTCACAATCAAAGGAGGAGTCAGGTTGTAGCTGTTTCCATATATCTCTGTGTTACAACGTTCACCTGCCTTTAGGGGAGTTGACTACAAGTTCATGTGCTCCCTAAACTGATTTGAAGACACATCTGCTTCAGGAGAGAGAGCTTTTATACCACAGCTAGCAAGTACATGGGGAGGAGAGAGACTGTTCATGCTTTGCTGTGGTTTACTAACATCAGCAGTCACACTGATCCCCTCTGGGTTAGTAGTTGATGGAAATAGATAGCAAAGAGAATGGAAGATAGGAATTATAAAAATATTTTACCAAATATCCTCCCAATTTTCAACTTTTGTTGCTCAGGCAATTCATGAGCAGAGAAGGTAGGTATAGAAATTGTTTCTCTTTCAAGGAGTAATTAAGCCCTCATTAGGATAGAGGAACAAAAAACACACCTATCTTTACGGCTTTTTTTATCCATATTTCCTCTCTCTCAGCAAATTCAGAATGCATGAAAGCCCAGGCTTCTTCTGTGACTGCTAGTGTGGAAGGAATAAGTCCTTGTTCCCTGGGAGCAAATTAATTTGTTTGCTTATCTGTTGAGTAATGGTTTGTTTGATTGCAGTTTGTCAGATCTGTGGTTTGGCTTCAGTTTCATGTTTGCAGTCTGTTTGGGGCTGTCTGTTGTGAGTAGGAAAAACGTCTTGCAGCTGATGGGTGAAAAAGTCTTTCTGCTTTTAATCACTGCCAACCACATTAGCAGTTTCTTAGCTGCCAAACCTCTGTGACAGGGTAGAGTTGACCTAGGTAGATGTTTCAGAACCAGCAGCAGATGAAGGGCGACTTTCTGTGGAAAACCATTGCCCTATCTGTCTTTAAGATGAGGTAAAAAGCAAAATAGGCAAGACTGAAAAGGCAGCACAGAAACCAAGAATATGAATTGAGTTTAAAATCTTGCAGATAGTTTTTAAAAAACAAGTCTGTTACTTTTTTATTTCCTTGTTTAAAAAAATGTCATGGTATGTGTGGGGTCACATAATAGCTGAGAATTTCACTCAAAGAGGCTATTGTGTATTTTCTGAAAGCATGTGTTTTGCATGTACACCAGTGTATTTTGGAACACAGATGTGATGCAGTTGAAGGAATGGCAATACGCATTTCATTTAGGAAGACCACACAATGGTGATTCTGTAGCCATAAGAGATCAAGGTTAGCTGCCTTGGGATTGCAGCATGTAGTGTATCCACTTGTCCATTTTATGGGTTGTAGGATGTCAGCCTCCAGACAATATAAGTTCTTTGGGGCAACTCAGCTTCTGCTTGCAAAATCAGCCACCATTTTTGGGAATGATCTCACTAGAAGGTCTTATTGAATCAGGCCGCACTTACAGCTCTCCTTGCAAGACTACTGTAGCATCTTAGTTATCTGCCTGGCAACTGATAAAACAGAAACAGTGGAAAGGCTTCTTGGCTCATCATAATAATGCACGCAGGCATACAAGCTTTTATTAAGACAGTTGGACTGGCAGCTAGGATCACAATAATAACTGTATTCACTATTTTCTGTTACCATCCTTTGGTAAGGGAGGGATTGGGCAGCAACAAGAAAGGCTGCTACTTGTTTGCCTTGACATTGCACTCTTGATCAGGTAGTAGCCAATGAAAAGAGGGATAGATCACTTCTGCGTCAAATATTACACTTTGTTACTGACACTCAAGATGAGAAAAGTGGGATGGTCAGTAAGAATGGACAAGAGACCTAAAAAGACTTCTGAGAAGAGCAGGAAACCTTTCAGTGATGGAAAGGAAATTTCAGAAAAGATGGGCTATGTTAAAGGGAAGTCATGTTTGAACAACTTGATAAGCTTCGAGAGGCCTTACAGAGGGTTCCAGATGGATTGAAATATTAGACAAACATTGATGGCATGAAATGTAAGAAGAACAAATGCTGAATTCTGCACCCAGAATAGAGCAACACCAGACACAAGTATAAACTTGGACAGGAGTGTCTGGAGAGCAACCCTGCAGGAAAGCATCTGGAGGTGCTGGTCAACAGCAGCTCAACATGAGTCAAGGGTGTTCCGTGTCAGCCAAAAGGGCAAAACTCATCTTGGGGGCATCAAACACAGTGTAACCAGCCCATCAAAAGAGGGGATTATTGTACTGTATTCAGTGTTGGTGAAAACTTGCCTTTAGTATTCTGTGAAATTCTGGACCAGATAACTTTCAGAAGTTCCTCCCAACCTCAACTATTCTGTAATTCAATAATTCCATTAATTCAAACCTTCAGCTACTTTTGACAGCCATCCCGGAGAACACTGTTCAGCAGCAAGCAGCACATATAGTTTGGGTTGGAAATTATTTGTTTATGATTGTACTGTTCCTCTTTCAGTGCCTTTGTGAAGAATTCTGCTAATGTGTAAGGATCCACAATGGACCTCGGGGTGGAGGATGTTAGTCAAGCAGATTTGTCTGGAATTTTCCCTGTAAATGTTCGCTTGAGTCCTCTCTTCCCTGCTTCCATACTTTCAATTTCATAGATTACCCATCTACTTGGCCGAAGGTCAGGCTCATGTGCCCAGGCAACTCACTTTGACTACAGATACCCAAACTGCTTAAACAGAAACCAGAAATGGTCATTGTACATGCCCCAGCTAAATAAACAACATTTATTCCAGGCTACCATGGATCATATCATCTATCTATGTCAGGTCCAGTGATGGTAGGTTCTGTCTGTGTGATGCTGTGCCTGGCTGGTGTCTCAATGAGAATGGAGGAGGGAAGAACTGGTAACTGTTGGATCCCCAGACTCTCCTGTGACTGTGTCCATTTCATGGAAGAAAAAGTCTTTGACAGACCAGTGATGAATCATAGGGACCATCAGATGCAGATGGCCCCACTGTTACCTCTGGCAACCAAGTCTTTATGCTTCACGATGGCAGTAAACCATGTAATTACAAAGGTACAGAAATATCTTTTTTTAACAGCACTCATCCTTCCTATACAGAGCAAAATGCTTCAAAATACTGACTATTAGACAAAAAATGGCCTCCATGGAGAAACCTATGATCCTGGTAACCATCTATGCTTTCTACTTATATCAAGCTGGAATACAGCTACATAACCTCTGTCACATTAGCTGAAATAAGAAAAGTGATGATAACTGGGTAGGAGGAACATCAGTCCAATCTCTTTGCCCTTCTCCAAGTACAAGTTAGTACTGCGCAACTCCAGTAAAATAAGACAGGGAGGACTTTTTGCAGAAAGAAAGAGGTAGGGGTCTGTGATTCACAACTTCTGAGGGTGAAACAAGCATAGTAAGAAGTAAAAACCTCCAGATGTGATAGACACTGGGTCCTGGACTGGAAAAACCTAATTTGAGAGGGGCAGGGCTTAGGTAGCATGAGGCCAGCTTCCAGTCACTGACAGAAGAGAGGGACAGACTAGACTGTTTTTTTCGGCAAAATGCCTAGGAGATGACTATATGCTTAGAAATTGATAAGAAAATAGAAATGGGTCTCAAAGGCCTTCAAAAATGATACAGCATCTGTCCTCAGATGCTCCTGCTTTTCCTCTAAGAGGGCAGCAAACAGGAGGCCCAAACTCACAAACATATGCATCTGACTATAATGTAGTCAGGCAGTTGCCAAGATCTTCAGAGTATTAGCATTATGTCTTCCCAGCATCTATGCAGTCATTATTATCCTCCGTCCATATTAACCCTTCTTCAAACCCTTCCCTTCAGTCAAGCACAGCTGGTCCTTTTAGTCCTATATCAATAAATAAAACAAAGCCCTGAACACAGAAGATTTGGATGGATAAAATTTTCCCGACCTCTGCTAGCCAAAAAAGTTTGACCTTGTTTGTGGCTCCTGTGGGCCGGTCCCTGACCAATGGCATTTCCAAACCTGTGGGAGAATCACAGAATCACTAGGTTGGAAAAAACCTTTAAGATCATTGAGTCCAACTGTTCCTGTCTGTCCTATGCTAAACCATATCCCTAAGTACCCCATCTACCCGTCTTTTAAACGTATCTGGGGATGGTGACCCCAACCACCTCCCTGGGCAGCCTGTTCCACGTCCTAATAACCCTTTCAGTGATTTTTCTTTTTTTTCTTTTTTAACATCTAATCTGAACCTGCCCTGGCACAGCTTAGTGCCATTGAGAAGTTCAGCTGGCTCACATCAAAACTATGCAAAGTGGGGTGCCAAGAGTTAAACAACAGGGACGGACTTAGTGCCACACCACGGTCCTGCAAAGACAAAATAAACTTAACACACTGATATAATGCAGCATACAGATCATTTGCACATGCTGACAATAGGAGACAATAGGAAGAGTTTTCCTCTTGAGCCTTAGCAGCTGTTTTAGATCTACCCACCTTCATGCTGGCTTGAGATAGACATAGTGGGATCTGGGATAATGCAAATGAGACACACATGGCCTTGATCTGGCTCAAATCCTGTCCCTGTCTCTGTGATGATAACCACGGTGGTGTAGCTAGCATCCAATTATGTGGCAGTGGCAATGTCTGAGGCAGTGGGCCAGCATAGAGACACAATACATGTCAGGTCTACAGTTAGGCCCATGACTACACATGGAAACCAAAGAGAAAAGGAAATACAGGGCCCTGTGCTGGCATATAAAGGATGCAAGGCTGCTTCCAAGGACAATGACTCTGTGGGTAAGCAGGCAGAAACAGGCAAGAAGCTTTCTCACAGCCTATCTGCAGGAGGTTCACTAGTTGTGGGAGATCTGGCATGGTCAGACAGTCCTGACTTAGCATAAAGTTAGCTGGCACAAAGTTAGCTCATCAACATATTTTTGAGTACTATAAACTTACATTGCTGGCTCAAGTGTAAGTTTATCAGCAATCTGCATCATGTAGTGGGAGTGTTCTTATTCCAGAGGAGTCTGGATTTAATCTACAGCCAAACCATAGGCATAGCCAGTGAGATCTGTAACCAAACAAGAAAATGGGTAAGTACTCTAATGCTAAAAATTCAGGAAAAAAGAAGTCATTACAGCATGGGGGAGCAAACTGGCAAATATAAGTGCTGAGCAGAGAAATGAAAAGTATCCAAAATACCAAGTGATTACAGAGGCATGATGTTATACACAGCATATACAATTCCTATGGATATCAAGTGCACAGCATGCTGTGACAAATGTTTTGCAAATGGCCCAGTGGAAGTTGAAATATACAGCCTTCACAGCAGGAAAGACAAGTAAGAAACACAGGGAACGAGCTTGTGACATGCTCTCTGTGATCCTTAATCTTCATGTATCACACCAGTCATTTTCTGCAGGCCAGAGAAGTCTCAGTGTTACTAATTTTACTGGAAGATTCCCCTGCCTTCGTTCAGTGTCACTTCATTACTGCTGAGTCATACAATTAAACAGAGGACGCACTCTGATGCCATTGGAATGCTCTCAAAGATATTCTGTGGAACTAAAATGCATTAAAATGCCCCTTGTTCCTCATTTTATAGATAAGCAACATCTTATTGTTATTAGGATGTTTTATCCCACACTTAAACCAGGTAAAGACAAGTATGTTACCAGTATTCATAACTTCTCAGAAAGTCTATGCATACTAGTGTTAATACTAGTGTTTATAAAGATGTAGACAAAAAATGAAAGAAAAAATAATTTAATCTACAATAAGTTTATGTCAGGAAGATCTTTCTCTGCCTCGTTCAAGTGATTTCCAGTTCTGAGAAACTGGCAGTTCCAGCCCTTGGATACTTGTTACATATTACTTCATAGAATCATAAAATCATAGAATCACAGAATAGTTTGAGTTGGAAGAGACTTTTAAAGGTCATCTAGTTCAATCTCACCTGCAATGAGCAGGGCCATCTTCAACTAGATCAGGTTGCTCAGAGCTTCATCCAACCTGATCTAAAGTTTCCAGACACAGGGCGTCCACAACCTTTCTGGGAAACTGTTTCCAGTGTTTCATCCTTATGGCAAAACAATTCTTCCTTACATGTAGTCCAAATCTACCTTCTTTTAGGTTAAAACCATTGCCTATTGTCCTATCAGAACAAGCCCTACTAAAAAGGTTGTCCCCATCCTTTCTTACAAGTCCCCTTTAACTATTGAAAAGCCTCAATAAGGACTCCCTGGAGCCTTCTCCAGGCTGAACAAGCCCAACTTTCTCAACCTATTTTCACAGGAGAGTTGCTTCAGCATTGTGAACATCTTCATGGGCCTCCTCTGGACTTGCTTCACCAGCTCCATGATTTTCCTGTACTCAGGGTGCCAGAGCTGTATGTGGTACTTCTGGTGGGGTCTCACAAAGGCAGAGTAGAAGGGCAGAATCACCTCCCTCAACGTGCTGGTCACACTGCTTTTGATGCAGCAGTTGGCTTTCTGGGCTGCAAGTGCACATTGCTGGCTCATGTCCAGTTTTCCATCCACCATTGTCTGTTAAATGGAAAGTTTCGTGTCGGACTATTAGATTACTGCTCATCTGGAAAATGAAGCAGTCCTCAGTTTGATCATGGTAGTACTCTTCCCTGTTTGGTGACTCACTGGCATGTTTCAATGTGAATTGTCTTAGACTGGATCTCCTGTATAGATTTCTGTGCTTTATAAACAGTAAGTACTATAGACATCTAATTAGCATAAATGTATGCTGGCTATTGGCTTGAATGGGACAGTGATTGCCATTGCTACTAGTCATAGTAGGTCATAGAGGTTCATAGCGATCGCCACTGCTATGTAGTTAGGATGGACAAAAAGAATGAGGAAGTGACAAAGCACAACATAACACACTTTTTCAGTAAAGAAAGAACAAGTAGAAATTTATAATCTCCTCAGTCCTTTTGTGCTGATGACCTCTCTTCACATCTTACACAGTTCCTGGTTGCAGCCATAATAAGTTCAGATCATCTGAGAAAAATTAATTTACCACTTTTCTTTGGAAAACATTCTTCACTTCAGAGAATTTGTAAGCTACAGTCTGAAATTTGGTTGGAGATGTTGAAGATGACACAGTTGCACAGTGAAGGTTACCACCTTCCAAGCATTGAAATAATTTGGGTTTTATTTAGCAGATATTTCAAGGCAACTGCAGGAAGGGAATCCGGTCTGCAATTTACCTACCTTTGATAGAGCTAATCTGTTTAGAAATAGCACTTGCCAGAAGACCGACTCATGCAGTCGAACAATAATTAACAATATATATATTTATGACAGAATTCTACATAACATACTACGCTATAGAAACCAACATAAAATATGCTCATAATACAAAGTCAGTGTCAATTAACTTTTTAGGTTGTTTAAAGCAATGATTTGTTGTGGGGTTTTTTTGTTTTTTCCATAGAATATAATGTTATGTTAAATAGTATCTTGGATACTCTAATAGAGACATATTAGATATTAGCATTACAGTTGACATGATTTAAAGAGACAAGTTAGACAAAGTTTAGTCTACTAGACTGCCAGACCAACTGGCAGACTTGGAAAAAGCAAGTGAATCTTTGGGTAGACAACTTTTCCTCAAACATAAGAAATGCTTGTGTGCCTGAAAAGATGTATATTTCCTATGCTACATGAGTGGTTTTTTTAAGAGCAGATAGTTGAATGAATGATAAATAAGTAAAAATTTATCAGTCATTAGCATAGGAAACCAGATAGGTTACTGACCGTATGGAAAGAAAGAGGAAACAATCAAGATAGTCATAAAGGTGACTTGTAGAAACATGTATTTTTTTTCTGTACTTTCTTTAAGGGGGATTATATGTACTAAATATAAACCTGCAAACAAGTGTTGTTTTCTGATTTAGTTTCATGACATTACATATGAAAACATCCATTCTAAGTTGCATTGTTACATAATGTGACTTATGAAAAATGATTTTAATAATTGTTTGAAGACAAAAGTGTTTCAGATTAAGAAAGGGAATTGAGAGTTATTAACTTCATTAGAGAAATTTGATTCAGATTTCATTGCATGAAAATAAAACAGTAAAAGAGTGAAACTATGCACTGGAAAAATAATATTTACTTTTTCCTGTCATAGAAACAGTTACGAAAATCACCTGCTGTTGCAGGACTCCATGAGCTAATAGATGAAACTTTTCACAATTATTTTCAGTTGTGATGTCAATCCTCAAGAGTACAGTGATGAAATTGCCTCACAAACAGTCCCAAATTTAATTGAGTTATTGGCATGTTTATTGACAGAAGCATCAAATGACTTTGTCTACATGAATTGGCTGATCCAAACATTCCTAACCTGTTTCCCTGAATGTAAATCAGACATAATTTATCTCTTGTCTAACCTTTACAATGTCAGACAAAAGTGACAGGAGCCATGACACTCAATAATAGGTGGATGACAACTGTACGGTGTGATTTAGCTTGCTTTAAATTCCCATCTACAAAGACTATTTCGAGACCAGCAACAGGCCTGGGTAGACATGGCATGCTTGCTGTGCTGCATTGAGTTGTAGATGGTCAGTGTTAACACTGGGAAGAATGACAGTGCCTTCTCCTTGCCACTGAACAGTTTAAAATCTCAAGCAGATTTACTGGGCGAATGGGAGGCATAAGCTGAATACCACTTGTGAGGGTTGGAAAGGCTAAGGCGTGCTCTGCATGCCTGTCCAGTCAACATCACAAATGCTTCCAGAAAGATAAACATACAAAAAGACTTATCGTAATATGATAACCATTCAATGTTTGTGGCTTAAACTACCTGTAGAAGTGCAATGAAATTAAAACTGAGTTGAATAGCCTTGGACTCTGTGATGCCTCCAAATAGAGCCAACGGCATCTTAATCAACATTGTGGTGTGACAAAAGGCGGAAAACAAAGCTCCAGCAATGTCCAGGACTGGCTGAATGTTACCACCCTTCCCTGTAAGTGCCCTTGTCTATGATTCCTTACCCTTTTTTACTTAAGTTCCCTGGGGAAAATCTGGGGAAACATGCCTTAGAAAGAAACTTAGATGTAGGATATGTAGTACCCTTGGACTGAGTTGTTACTGAGCTGCATAGGTGAGTTGCAAATCCATCTACAATACTTTTACAATCAGTAATCTTTACTGATTAGTGAGAAGCATCTATCTTCTAATGACCCACTGATTATTTTTTGATTCCCCAGCTTACTTGGTGTTTATTAATGCAAAAAACCCCATCCATGACTATACTTGAGATTGAAAAAGAAAAATTATTCCCTAAAATGGGTGCATTTCTACACAATAATAACTATTAATGTTAAATAATAATTATAATGATAGTATTAGTTATTGTTGTTGTTGTTGTTATTATTATTATTAGTATTAGTAGTATTAGTATTAGTATTATGGTTATGGTTATGATTATTTTGCATCCTGACTAGCTGATACATCGATTTTACAAATACACTGACATCACTTGAGTTATATCTCTGCAAATACAAGGGAAGGACAAGTCTTTTGTCTTCAGAATTCAGGCAGTATATCACTGCTAATATTATGATGGATATATATGCATACATATGTACATATATGTACATTTATACATTCATAATTCCAATGCATACACAAAATTATGATTTACTGTATTTAATTTCACTCTGTACTTGAACTTGCCTGAAATCATAAATATGTCCTCAAGCACAACAAAACCTCTATATATCCCTTCAGCAGAGACCATTACATTTAGGTATTTTACAATGTATATTTTTTCCAGAAATATTGCTAGTGAGTATGTTTTTGTAATGTTTCCAAAATAATAGAAAATCAGTTCATCTTAAAGCTTTCATAATAGCTACTTTTCCACCAGGAATTTTTTTCTTTGTTCCTTTGACTTTCCTAAAAGAAATGAAGGCACAAAGCCATGCATTATACCCAGATATCTAAACAGCTTCAATTCCTAAGCTTTAAATTACCATAAAGCCATTTGATCCATCTATATTTCAAACACTTATAATTAGAGAGATTTATATTTACATCTGGCAGTGTGACAGACTTGTAACTAGCCTCTTTTGGATCCCATTGCCTAGACCCTATCACATCTGACACTGCACTGGTAATGTTGAGGGCTGGAGAATGCTATTAGTGAACCATACTCTAGAGACAGACAGTTATAAATGGTACTTAGTATCAGAGTTAAGAAAATACTTGTGTTATGTACTTAACAGATTTTCCGGGATTGTGTGGAAAGGAAAGCTATACATCTGTTGCAGAAAGAAGTCATTAAATTATGTTTTCCATTAGAAAAGGTCTATTCTGTGGATATAGTTCCCACATTGCTTGTCAGAATGGAGATTGAAACATGGCTGAGATCTTCTTGCACTATCAGAATGCAAAATATATAAGGTAATAATTTTAGTTAGAAATATGTCCATGCGGTTATCTGAGTTTACCAGAGTTCTAAACTAATAAAATTACACTTTTAATATTCTACATGCACACAGCTGCAACTGACAATATCTAGAATCAGACCTCCCCAAATCTGCTGCCACTGTGTATTTTCTGAGCTGCCTTTGAGCAGGGGAGAAGAGGCTGTGGTCAGGCTGTCTCAGTCCAGGCTCCATGATCACACCTTGCAACAATAGCAAGTGATCCCTCAATCTTTCCCCTCCATTGTGGGAAGACAGAATAGGAAAATTTGTTACAATGAGTTTGAGTTCTTATCTAGGGTTTCCTGTAGGGAACAGCTATGCGGTGCTCACAAGAGTTCAGCTCGTATAGCTCACAGAAGGTACAGAGTTATCCATGTGCACCTGAAGCACGTGGAACAGTTCCTTCTTGTTTCACTCTGAAATCCAGGTGGAAGCAGCTGAGCATTAATATGAAAATAATGTAGTGGTCTGTGGAGAAGTGTATGTTTTTGTCTTTCTTCTGAAGAGCACAGGACAGCCAGTTTAAAAAAAAAACAAACAAGCAAAAATCTGTATCTTTTTTTTTTTTTCCCTCTTGAAAGATAACTGAGCAACCGGCAGAAGAAGAGTTCGCTTTTTTGATTGTTTTTGATGGGTTTTGGTTTTTGACATTGATTCAGATCACCAGAAAAGCAACACTGGAAGGCTGGTAGTTTTTGCAATAGAATACAGGGACCCTGGAAAAAAACTAAGACTTCTGAGATGATCTGAAGTCAGATTGCAGTAGGTTTTCTGATCTTTCAAAAGACTGCAGGAAAATGTATGGGAGTAACTCTACCAGCAAAGAACAGAATTGAAGAGGAGCTTAAGAGGGCTGAAGAAGGAAAAATCAAAGGCGGTCTGATATGAGACAATTAGACCGAGATGTTATATTTTATATTTGAAATTGCTGTGTGAGAGTGATTGGTTAAAATTCTGACACTAATTGAAACAAATATTTATTAGCTTCCTTGCTTTTGAGTATTTAGTGAACAATAACTAATACTGCAATCAACAATCTAAGAAAAACGAGCTCTTTGGCTTAAACTAATGATTCATCCAAATGGAGTGTCCAAAAACTGTACAAATGCAGATGGTGAGTGGAGAAAATACTGCTTTGTTCTAGGGACAAAAGTAGTATTGGAAGCAAAAAGGTTTTTCTCTATTCCTAGCAAATGCTTCATTCTGACATGCTTGATCTTGATGGTTTTCGGCTGCTGTAGGCAGAGGAAGCTAGCTGTAAAATTGCATTACAAAAATTCTGAAGATGTTGCACTCCACATAGGTTTTAACATGGAAAAAAAAAAAAGAAGGAAATTTTAAAGGGTAAGATGAATGGGCTGTCAGTCTGAAAGCTCAGGGAAAACTAAATTTAAAAGTTGGACAGAGTTGTGCAAGACAGCGTTATGCCAAAACCCGTAATATTAGCACTGAAAGGAGAGCCACAGGCAGCAGAGGGTAAGGTGGTAAACTTCAGCCTTATGATAGAGAACTTATCCCCGCTCTGGGAGTTTGTGAACTAAATTCAGAGGGAAACAACCTACTGGAAAGGATTCAATTTGTAATTGGACCAGGGGAAAAAGTATCCATTATAGGATTAAAAAGAGGTCATGCTATGGTGTGACTGTGTTGGGTCTCTCACTACTCTATCCTGGGTCCACTACTCTATCCTAGGACATCCTCAGAGGCTGGGGACAGTTGCAGGACAGGGGTGGACAGTTGTGCTTTTTGCTTATATATGATGGTTGTTCTTTACCTGTGGTTGAGGCTAACTGAAAGGTAGATAGGACTTGTGTGCATGGGGGCGGGTGGGGGCGGAGAGTACAGGAGTAGCAACTTCAAGAATGTCTGCTGCTCTGCACATGTGAGAACAGATTCAAGGTGGCTTATCTCTTAGTGTAAGCTGCCTCCTTACAGTGGAGGCAACCTAATAGCATGCATCTAAAGAGGGAGATGTGCACTTTAATAATTATCATACTGTTGGGTTTTGTGTCTTTGTTGTCATATAATTTAACACAAGTAAATACGCAAACAGCAGATAGTGTTATGATTACCTTTCTTAGTTTACCAACCTTTGAATAGTGGAAGCCACCTCATCCCAGTGAATCCACACTGGATTTTAAATTGCTTGTGGCTCCAAGAATGTGATACGTCTTCTCTTTATTCATGCTGATACAGTACTTCTGGTCTGTAAAACCTCATTCCTGCTTGAAAATGCTGCACAGGCAAATTACTCTGTTCAGTGCTACAAGTCTCCCGAGTCCTCCTATCTGGAGCCCTAGAGCAGCACCTCATCTGAGGACAGAAATTGAAACTGTGGTTTCCTATGCACAAATAAAAAAAACCCCTTATGTTTCTTTTACTTCAAACTTATCATGACCTGTCTTCAAGACCAAAAAGCCTTTAGGACACTTGCTGGTGTGGAGAGAGAAATAGTATGTAGCTCTTATCTCCTGCTGAAGTTGCCGCCATGGTTTATGTCTGCGATAGCTGCACAGTAATAACAAAGTTTGTTTCTGAAAACATATATATGATCTATTCTAAATATTGCTACTTGGTTTATTGGAGAGCTTATTGTTTTCTTCTAAGAAGGACCATTTATAAGTGAGGAAAAAATCCTCCTATCTATTTACTCTCTTGAGGCCCTGGCAGAAAAAGGTGTAGGGTTGTCATTGCTGCTACAATTGTAGAGTGGCCAGGAGATCATAATAGTGTGTCACAAGTAAGTGTTTTTAGTGAGATATTAGGCAGAGGTCTGGTGTATTTCTAAACTATGTGTCAGGCTTTGAAAGTTTTCAACTGATTTGTCTCCAGGTTTAATAAAGTGAAAATCTCTGTGGTAAAGGGTTATCAGAAATATACCAAGGCTCTGTAACTCAGAGGACAGACACTCATACTGAGCACTTATATGCAGATTTCAAAGAGCTTTTAATCACTGCATGCTTAGCTAATTTGCAGCAGATATCTTAGCTAACAATTATAGACTTCTTTTAATTCCCAGGATATTCGTGAGCAGACTGTAACTCTCTTAAACTGTTAATCACTCAAAGCTCTCACAGAAGTACTGCTTTAAGGAATACTTTCCAACTGCTACATTTCACACCTTTAAAATAATTCATACGTCACCTTCTGCATTTATTTTGATGTAAAATAATCTAGAACGTATTTATCACTTATTGTGTTATTTAAAAATGTAATGCATGTCCATGATAACAGAACCTTATTAGAAAATTTATTATATGCTCTCTCGTTCAGTAAAATAATGTATTCTTAATTGAGTGGTAAAAGTTCAATTTTAATTCAATTATTTTGAATAATGCTATAGGTGTTTGAAATGATATACTAAGATGTCATAGCTACTGGCCCTGTTAGTAATGATAACTCAGAAGTGTCCTCTTTGGCTGTGTGTACACTAGATCTTTAACAATTTAAACAAATTGGAAGAATAAAATAAAGAAATTTCTCTTTATGTGAAGAAAATATTTCTACCCTCAGGGTATTAAATATTAGTTCTGGAGAATTGCAACACCAGGAATGCCCTCTTTTCCCAAAAGCCTCAATGAAGAAGGCAAGCAAGCAAGAAAAAATGGGCTGTTAGCTTCTAATGGAACCATGCAAAGGGAAAACAGTGTTTGCTGGTGGTTTTGAAATGAAGGAATTGCACGCTCAAAATTGGGTGCTAACTCATATAGGATGCATTTTCTATATGTTTCTGGAAGAGCTGTGCTGTAGCACCATTTGAGATTTGATCTTCACCGAAAGCTACTTTTAAAATGCTCATGAAACCTTCTGCCTGAGAACTGTACATAGTGGGAATTACAAGCAAAGACTCACACCACCTTGGAGATGCAAAGCCAAAGCATTTATATCTATACCTACATTAGAAATATATATGTAACTATAGATATAAAATACTGTTACATATCTTATCCTATTTTACTTATGTATTTGTTTGCATTATGTATGTGTATACATACATATGTGCATTATGTATGTATATATTAGTATAAAAATACATATATATTAATGTATGTATAAACCACACACACACACATATACATGGTTATATGTATAATCAGATAATGTAGTGGCAACTTCTAAGACCAAATGCATTGGAATGTATGTAATCAGAGAAGGCAGTTTTGATGTTTACTGCTGGACACTTTAACAAATACAAATGGTACTTCTCTTAGGGTGGTGAAGGAAGAGCTCTGTGGAGAAGGACCTGGGGGTCCTGCTTGATGACAGGTTGGCCATGAGCCAGAAGTGTGCCCTGGTGACTAAGAGAGCCAATGGGATCCTGGGGTGCATCAGGAGTGTGGCCAGCAGGTCGAAGGAGATGATCCTCCCCCTCTACTCTGTCTTGGTCAGGTGCCACCTGGAGTATTGTGTCCAGTTCTGGGCTCCCTGGGGTAAAACAGACAGGGATCTCCTGGAAAGAGTCCAGAGGAGGGCTACAAAGGACCTCAAGAATCTCTCATATGAGGAAAGGCTGAGTGAGCTGTGACTGTTCAGCCTTGAGAAAAGAAGACTAAGGGGGGACCTTATTGTTTATAGATATCTTAAGTATGGGATACATGGGGGAATTGGCCAGCCCCTTTTCAGTGGTCTGTGGAGATAGAACAAGGGGCAATGGCTGCAAGTTGGAACAAAGGAAGTTCCGCAACGATATGCAGAAGAACTTTTTCACAATGAGGGTGACAGAGCCCTGGGACAGGCTGCCCAGGGGGTTGTGGAGTCTCCTCCTCTGGAGATATTCAAAGCCCGTCTGGACACCTACCTGTGTCATCTGTCCTAGGGAGCCTGCTTTGGCAGGGGCAGTTGGACCCGATGATCTCTTGAGGTCCCTTCTAACCCCTATGATTCTGTGATTCTGTGATTCTTTTCAAATAAAGACATTTCTGTGTTGATTCAGGTGCTCACTTCTACCTTCTTAACAGAGAAATTCAAACCCAGAGCAACTACAGCCACACACAAATAATCAAAGATTTTTCCCAAGTAGCTATATCATTCATTATACAAAGCCCACCTGGTTCAAACATAAAGGTGGCATTTAAAGTGAAATTATCACTGATTTTTTTTTCCTGATCATGTAGTTTCATGGGACTGCTCTATGAATTAATAGACATATTTCAAGCAAGTCTTTTTTCTGTGATCTTTTGCCAGAATGCTGCACGCAAACACTGTAACTGTTAGAAAAACATATGGAAAATGGAAATTTACAATTTAAATCTTCAAACACTTAACATCTTCTTTCCTTTGTTAAAAACAAATTTTATAAAGGTTAAAATTTTGTTTTCCTCTAAAAATATTTAATATAGCGCTACCAAATGATCAACTTTTTAACGTGTGTTAAACTTTTCCAATGTTTAGTGTTGTGGTCTGACCATCATAAATATATAAATAGGAAGATTTAATATGAAATGCAACTAGTAAATTTATATACTGGTGCTTTGCAAGGCTTCCAGTTAATGAGAAGGAAATAACATGTTTAAAACCATGTTTAAAACCTCTCCATAACTTTTTTGTTGTGACAGTTGTGTTCTGCACACACTGCAACCCGGGATTAATCCATTCTTGCATTGTTAGGTATAACAGCTCTTTCCCACAACAGAAACACAGTAATATTGAGGCCTCAATATTGAGGATTCAAGAAGTCGTACAAAATTATGTGGAATTGAAAAAGCAATTTATAAATAATTTGATGTCTGATTTTAGGGTTTTGGTTTTTTTTTTTTCTGCATTACAGATTTATGGATTTTAATAGCTTTCATTATTTCCTGAACTTATAAAATAGAATTCTTGATGTTTCTCAGCCTGATGGGCTGTGCTGTTCTAGGCTGCAAGAAGTAAACACAATTGGGAAATTTGAATTATAATTATTTTATTCTGCTTTTCCGACTCTCTGTACTTGTCACTTGATCACTACAGAGTAAGTGCACAGACCTAAGTGTCAGAAGAGCTGTATCCGACAGTGTGTCCTCTCAGTTGTCCTCCATGCCCCTTCCACATTTGTTCCAATTGCACAATTTTTAAAGTTTCCCAGTATATTAAACTGTCCCTTCCCATTATATCTTCTTGGTATAGTTTGAGATATCTCAAAATGTGATTTTTCTAATATCTATGTCCAGAAATCATAGGTACAACCCTGATCCAAAACTTTCTGTATTAAATGGAGTGGTATTAAAGAAAGGGAGATGAGGAGGGATTTAAGTCCTATAGCATTGCCTGTGCTTTCCATAGCAAATTGTCTACCTGCTCTTCTGAATTACTGCTACAACTTTGAAATGGCTTTTGTCTGACTTTGTAGCTAAGGTGGCAGTCTCTTTTAGTTCTCTTTCTTACTGGGAAAGTGAAAAACCTCTAGATTTTACCAAAGTACTGAGAGGGTGAATGAACGGGGAGAAAGTAGTTAGAAAACTTCTAAAATGTTTCCAGAAGTAAAATGGATGGGAAAGTAATTGCAATTGCTTGTTAGCAATATTGCATGTAATTGAAGTTGAAAATGTATGGAACATAGCGATAAATGACAAAAATAATTCAAAAAGAGAAATCCTTTTTCATACAGAAACTAACTAATACTGTCTGGTATTGAGGGACAGGCTGGATTACTTAATCTTTGATTGAAAAAATGTGGCTAAAAGTCTCTTCAGTAACGCCGTTTCCTCAGCAGAAGAAATGATAAGTGGACATTGCATGGGTCGTAAGTCCTGCTCCCCTACACTAATAAGAAACAGCTATTTTGGTACTTGGAATGTTTTGCATAATTAACATATTGGCATAGATTGATTCATAATCGGACCCTTCAGTGAAGTGCCTGTTTAATAGTTCTGCTTATGTTTGTGAAGTTGTTGGTGGTGCAAATTTACACTGGCATGAGAACCATTGTTTACTCTGGCATTTCAGTTCGTTTCAAAGCTACCAGGTCATAAATATCCAAATGTACTTCACCCTGTTTCTGCTTTTGCACTCAGTGACTATTTTTGTTGCATTTTCCACTTGATATGAAATATACAGGATTTTTGCATATTTATGCAAGCTGAAAGGATTAAGAAGTCACAGCCACCTTTCTCAAATCATCTAAATGTTAAGAATTCTCACGAAAATCTGTGTTCTTGTTCAACCACTTTAAGCCGTTCTGAAGGAATCATTTCATTTAGACCATTTGTTCTTGTTTTCATGCATCCTTCACCTCATATCTCTTTCCTTGTGACTTGTGTAGGCGTATGTCCATGCAGAGCTGGAGCTTGAGATCATTCTTTCTTGAGGAAGGAGACAACTGCATGTGTTTCTTTCTTTGTCACACACCACAGTAATAGAGGCTCTGAGTTTTGAGCATGTTGAAATACTAATGCCCCTACATATAGTTTGATATTACATACAGGTCAGCACCATGTGTAAAGGGGAGATTGACATTTCTCCAAGGACAGATAATATTATTTATAACAGAGTTCTTGCACATTTCAGTGATAGTATCAATTGTTTACAGCTGACTGAACAAGAAGTTGAGTTGGTCTGATAAGGGATTGAAGCTTGGGTCCAAGCCCAGATCCTTTTACCAAAGTTGCAGTAGGGTGTGTTGTAAGACTGTGTAGCCACGGAGTTGCTGAACAAGTAGTGTGAGTTTTTTTAGGTAAAACCTGATTCCATGGCAAAATTTTCATTAACAGTGACGATTTCAAGATTTCCCCCACGCACACTACGAGGCTGATACAACATTTGTGCATTTTCAAAATAAAAGTCTTTGCTAATGCCAGAAATACAACATTGCCTCTAAAGGTGAAATCAAATTCTGGAATAATTATGATGTTCATCTTTTAGACAGTTTTCTGCTATGAACATCATGGAGAGAACAGCAGCTGAAATAGTACTTTTGATAATGAAACATGCAGTAGCATGGAAACAAGTGATTTCAAAGTGGGAAACCTTCCTATTACAGTGTTTCATAATTAAAGCTCAATCAATGGTATTTCTTAGTTGTCAATAACCGGGAAGCCAAAGTGTAGGTTCCAGAGGTAACCTGAATATAAGTCTCTATCTCTTTTTTAACTTTGGGCAGTGAGAAAAAAATTAAATAAAAGATGCAGAAAAAGATGAGGATTGATTTTATGCACTCTGCAGGGCATGAAAAGGACATACTTTAACTAGTGATCTGCTGTCGATACCTGTCAACATTCAGAAGTTGGCCTTATGGAACTCAGGATATACTTAATTCATTTGGGGGGAGTGGTCATAGCAGAATAGCATCTCTGCCTATTTGCCCTGTGCCTGTGAGAACCATGGATTATATGAACATCTCAAAACACTAGAAAAGGAGACAGATTGAATATTAGGAAAAAGTTTTGCAATATGAGGGTGGTAGATCAGTGGAACAGGTTGCCCAGAGACATAGTGAAGACCCCATCCCTGGAGATATTTAAGGTCAGGCTTGATGGGGCTCTGAGTGATCTGATCTAGTGAAGATGTCCCAGCTCACTTCAGGGGGGGTGGAATAAATGACCTTTAAAGGTCCCTTCCAACCTAACAAATGCTATGATTCTATGATTCTATCACTAAACCCTTAACTTTACTTAGGGACTTTGGCAAGGTGAATTCTTTTCACTAGGGATGTAAACTTTACATTTTTCTTTTCCTTCTTTTTTTTTTTTCCCCCTTTCCCCCCCGGCTGTGTTACCCATCGTGTGCCCAGGCTCCTTGTCCCTCCGTTCGTGTCTCCTTCCGGCGGCGGCGGGTGAGCGCTGCGGCGGGCGGCCAGCAGAGGGCAGTCACGCGCTGCGCTGCCCTCCGCGCTACCCCGCGCCACCCCGCGCCGCTCGCCCTTTGCCTCCCCACGCCGGAGACGGGGCGGCGGTGGCATGTCTTCTCTCGACTGCAAGAAGGGTTCGTTAGACACCAGTGACCTGCCAAATAAATTGGAGCGGGGGACTGGGAGGCGGGAGGAATATCTTAATGACAAGAATCAAAGGAAAAACCGTCTCCCGAAGTCCAGCTGCAGCTGATCAGGAGTAGAAACTGGCTACCCAGTGGGAAAGGGTAGTTTTGTCACTGCCCTAACATGTGTCAAACAAACAAACCAACCAACATGAGCAACAACCTTTTTTGTTCAAAACATAACAAGAAAATAAATCTCCTGCATTTAAAATGTGTCTGTTTGGAATATATAACAAAGAGATAATTTTAATGACAACGTTGCTGAGATGACAATCACATTCCTTCTGACAATTTGAGGTTTTGCTATACCAGAGTGATTGGGACTTCCTTTGTTTTGAAAAGCCTGGATTGATAATTATGTGAGAACTGAAACTGTCTCAACTGATGTTTTTTGAAGTACTCCTTCTTAAGGGCCTGAATATTCTAGAAGGGATTTAATTTTGAGTTATTTATTCAACAGCAAATTATAAATGTGCCTCTGTTGCATCTGTTAAGTCTCACATGCTCATGAAGTTAACTTCTTCAATTTCCTGTCTGCTTAAATTGCAGATTACCTATGTTTATCTTTCTTGCAACAAACCCAATGTTTTTTTAAACTAGTAGCAGGATCTGTATAGTGGTTGAAAACACAGTCATAGGTGATTCTTGTGCCTTTCTTCTGCTACTACCACAGCAAAATCTTGTTAAATCTGACCAGTGCCTAAATGTAGAGAAGTGGGATAGAGCTGAAGTGCCAGACAATGGACCGTAGTGTTTGGTATTGGATTTCTCTTTTTGTATAGATTCAGACAATGAATTTTTCATCACGATCAATTTACCTTGAGTCTTCTGCATTTACTGCATTGACAAGCATTAAGGTAGACCCGCATAGTACAGGCAGCATGTGTGGTTTGTTTCTTGGCCCAAGCATCATACTCTCACCACAGTTCCCTTCCTCCCTATTTGAAGGGTGGGAGTGACTTGACATTAATTAGAACTGCTTGACTCTGAGGTTCATCTGCTCATAGGCATGCTGGTAGTACACAGACAGCATATTTCCGATTACCATCTTGTTCACTTACAAATGCCCCACCAGTGGGAGGTACAGACGTGGCTTCATTCCAACTTCCTAGTAGTTCCCTGACCTCAAATTTTGCCACTCTAACAGTGGGGGGTTTTTTCAGCTTATCTGAGGGAGTATTTTCAAACTGATACAGCTCATTTGAGCTGCAGATTGTGTATATGCAAACGTATTAGTTGATTACAACTGCTAATTTATGATTTTTTTTTTGCAAAACTCTAGCCTGGTTATACTTCCTTTTTTCTTATTTATTTATTTTTCCTTTCTTATGATGTGCTCATCACAATACCATCAGAGTGCTGTCTAGTCTGGGCATCACATTAGTCTTATGTCCTGCCTTCGGCAAGTATAAACAGCTTTTCTACAGGGCATTGGACAAGAAGGTAGACTTAAAAATGTAACAAAAGGACCACTTGCATGCACTTAAATACATGGCAAAGAAACATGTCTTCCATCAGGAATGATAAGACTGTGAAAGTCATCCAGAGTCCTTGACTGAACAAAAACCAAGGAAACAACCAACTTTCCGGCTGCAAGTTGGAGCACAGGAAGTTCCGCACCAACATGCGGAAGAACTTTTTCACAGTGAGGGTGACAGAGCACTGGAATAGGCTGCCCAGGGAGGTGGTGGAGTCTCCTTCTCTGGAGATATTCAAGACCCGTCTTGACACCTATCTGAGTGATATGTCCTAGGGAGCCTGCTTTGGCAGGGGGGTTGGACCCGATGATCTCTTGAGGTCCCTTCCAACCCCTACGATTCTATGATTCTATGATTCCCTGAAAAGACGACCATTGTTCTTCAGTGTTCCCTTGCACTGGAGACATTTGTCAGCCATGAGATTTAAAAGATCAGTTAGATTTCTTGGGTGAAGTTCATATGACACACTAGGCAAATGGACCAAGACCTTGAATTTGACATGAAATTTTGTGAGTGTGCGGAGAAAGATCAGATTGCTTTCAGCAGCCTGTGTTGCCAAGGCATTCTACAGCATTTAGAATAGACTTAGCTTCAAACTTGCTGCTCGAGTACCTTGCAGAACTATGGTTTGGCTGAAAAGTGACTAAGAGCAGATTACTAGCTCTCTGGATGCCATATGGTTGTCTTTCTGTAAATTATATGGATTACAGTATGAATTGGGTCTTTTACATGTCAACAAAGGAGAATGCACTGTGCAGCTGAATTCTTCCCATCCGTACTGATCTGTCATCCTACCGCGTTCAACTATTCTTTGTTTTGTCTAATCTCTGATGCAACAGTGATGCTGCTTGACATCTTTTTGTGATATCGCCAGATGAATGGATCAGTCATGTAGTAATTGAAAACAGATTATAAAAAGCATTAGAAGAATAATTGTTTCTTTTTAAGGGTTCATAAGTGAATAGACCTAGCAGAGGAGATGATGTTTCCTACTTCTTCTGATGGGATGAATTCCCCTCAAAAACAACCATATCCTAGGCTGCATCAAAAGAGGTATCACCAGCAGGTCAATGGTGGTGATTTTCCCTCTCTACTCTGCTCTCATGAGACCCTCGCCTGGAGTACTGTGTTCAGCTCTGTGTTCTCCAACATGAGAAGAACATGGACCTTGTCCAAAGGAGAGCCACAAAGATGATCAGAAGGCTGGAGGGCCTCTCTAGTGAAGATAAGCTGAGAGATTTGGGCTTTTTCAGCCTGGAGAAAGAAGGCACCACGAGGACCTTATTGACTTCCAGTCCCTAGAAATGGTGGCCTACAGGGAGACTGGAGACTGACCGTTTATAGGACAAGAAACGATGGTTTTAAACTGAAGGAGTGCTTACAGGGATGCCATTCAGACTTGCAGAGATGGGATC